>OZ025222.1:9889542-9909542 GCA_964019055.1 Anthopleura xanthogrammica | reverse complement strand
TCTCTTCAAATTCTTGGCACTTTTGAAACTGTCGGGTCATTCCTTCAGCATATGTATCGTTGTATTCGTTAGTTATTTCTTCTAGACGCCTTTCGTATTTAGCTTTAGCTTTTTCCATCTCGTCTTTCTTTTTTTCAACACCATCTTCAAACTTTTTGAGTTTGTCTTGTGGAAAACTAACGTCATGACTAGCGTCGCTCACTTGTTTTTCAGCTTGTTCTTTCGCTTTGGTAGCCGCATGAAAAGCCTTTTTTGCTCTCATTACCTTCAGTAGGAATTTAGCCCAAGGTTTCTGGGCTTTAGCAAAGCCATCTTCAGCATCTTTAGTTTCTTTCCATTGGAATAACGACTTATGGTAGTTCTCGTTCTTCCATTTCTTCACCAACTCGTAGACATTACTCATCAAGTCTTCCTTACATTTTACGTGAACATTTGAACGAGAATTCGCTTCATTCACAGTTCCTTTCATTGCTCCTTCCATTGTGTTATATTCTGGGCCTAGTTTAATAGTTTCTTCCCATTTTTTAGCCCAGTTCTTCAGCTTGTTGGCATACTTTGCTTCGATCTCAGCTCTCTCGGCTACTAACTTCATCACCTCATCACACAACTTTGCTCCATCGTCAATCCGCTTTACAGTCCTCCTGTAGTTCCCAACTTCCCAAAAACTATCCGACGATGCAGTTAAGTTCTCGTCCGAGCCTCTAGGTGTTCCTCTAACGGACATATTTAAGTCTAAAATACATAAAACGAGCTAAAAGTTGAGCATTCTCTTCAACCTTCTTCACGATATCTTTCCAGTTCTGTTTGGAGTATAGAATGTCTGTGGGGGGAGGGGTTGGGCGTGTTTTGGTGCCTTACGCATGCGCAGTATTCATTTTTTCGCGTTCCTGAGGCAATAAAAACTTTCCGGGAGGAAAAAAAATTATTTCAAAAATTCATTCCTTTTGTTTGTAATTCAAACTTTTTTTTTGCCTCAAGACTCTGATTATAAAGTAATTAATAAACTTGAACTCTTGCCGAGAAGTTGTTTTAAAAGTCAGTATTTGTAAATAACTGAGTAGTCCACAGTATGACGTAGGCCGCCCGAGTGGGCGTTACTCAAAAATACTATACTCTGCCATTTTTCCATTCCTATAATCATAACTTAATGAAACAATAAAATGTTTTAATCTAGCAAAAAAATAATTTTTTTTCAACAGAAAGCAATAAAATTAATCAGAAAGGAATTTTGAAGTGTAAGAGATTAAATTATCGAACAAGAATCAATTTTTCGCATATTTTAACATGGGTTTCCTGTGGTGTAATGATTCTGTGACCACTGCCCTACTATATAGTGTTATTTTCGTATGGAAATTTCGTGACATTTGCCTCAATACAATAATAACGATATCTCTCCAAACAAGAATTTTATTTCCATTTCAACGGCATTCTTTTAGTGTATTCTACCCCTTTCAGCTTTCGAGCATTTTCACTTTCTATTTTTCACTGCCAATTTATCGTCACATTAATAAAATCTAGTCTCGTTCCCAAGAAAATTGATCCCCCGTCACTCCAAAAAAACGTTAAATAAATCTAATTTATATTCATGGTCTAAATATCGTTATTTCTTTGATATAGATATTCTATAATGACTTAAAATGTTTTAGTAATGTCTAAATATTGTGCTTTCGGATTTTAGAGGGGATATTTGGAATCTTTTGGGTGTTTTTAGGGTAAAATTTGGTGAAATTGGGCTAAAATTACGTTGGAAATTTCTAGGATTCTGCGCGCCTCGTGTAACGCCAGAACGAGGCTCGGTTTCTCGTCGTCTAAGTTGATTGACTGATGTTCAAATATGGCTACCTCATTCCTCAAAAACGCTTCATTCCTCGCTTCTTTTAACTGCAAATCCACTCCCAACAACCAAGCTAGCTGTTGATATTAATTTCGAAGTTAGTTGTTTGATTGTTCACTGGTATTTTTGAGTTAGAAAAGCTTGGTTGAATCGCGTGACGTTGAGGAACTCGTCGCTTACTGTTTATTCTTGTGCTGGTTTGATATGCGATACTACAGCCAAAATGAATAGCAAACCCACCGACGACTCGGGAGTTTTAGACGTGCCACAAGAGATTACAACAGCCGAACAAACTCAGGGAGCTATCGCGGAAACTAGACCTGAAAGAATCCGTCGATTGAACCGAGAAAGACAACGAAGAAGGCGAATGAAACTGAAAATGTCACGCCAGGATGAACCAACCATGGCGTCCGAAGCGAGTAGTAACGTTAACATGAACTTAGACAACCTTGAAGCGGCGTTTGAAAACGCTAACACTGGACATGACAGGGAGAGTATTGAAGTAAAAACTGATTCTGAACCTTCAGAATGTGTTCTAGGAAAGACCAGAGCAACTAGGGGGCGGATTTCGCGTAGGAAGAGAGCGCCAGCGAACGTTTCTCCGCCAGTAGAGACGACTAACCAAGCTGTTAGCGACACGGCAAACAACGCCATTACTGAAGTTTGTCACGGAGGACAGCTTACTACACCAAGTAACGAGCTCTCTAAAGCTACTGATCAACTAGCTGTGCTTGTTGTGGCTAGCGAAATCGAGGTATTTGGTGAAAATCCCAGTAATTCTGGGGTCTTGAACGGCGCTGGGGAGGTGGAAAGCCAAGAAAACGAGTCTCCTGACACCGGAGAAGCCAAGCGATCAACCCGATCAAGAAAACGAGAAGATGGCGATGACGCTCGTATTCCTCGTAGAAAACGCTCCAGTACAAACTCTGAGGAAGAAATCACTGTTCGTCGTGAAAAACAACGTGAGCTTAAACGAAAGCAGAAAGAAAGAATGACGCCGGATCAAGTTGAAGCGCTTCGAGCGAGATATAGAGAATGGAGACGAAGAAGAAAAGAAGTCATGACATCAGAGCAACTTGAGATAATCCGACGTGGTAATCGCGAAAGGCAAAGGCGAAGGCGGGAACGACTTGGTGTTCGTAAACGTGCAGCGTCGACTTCTTCTCAAAGCCGAGGAGCAAGCGAAGCCGTTCTTCAAGGAATTAGAAACATGCAAACGCAAGGAAGGAGTGTTTCGGAAGCTTCTTCAGCTGGGGATTCGTCGAAGGGAAGTGTTTCAGAGCTCATGACGGCGAGTGGTCTGATCGATGACAAAACGCCAAGTAATGTAATAGGAGGCAGTTTGCCTTCGAATTTACCTACGATGGTTACTCAAGCTATGCAAGCTTCTATACAAAATAACCCAAATCCTCAAGTTCCGACAACAAATGTCGTTACAGTTCCAGCGAATTATACACAAGTTCAAACAACAACTATCCCAGTTCTTGGCCCACAAGGTACTCTGCTCCCTGGTATGGCGGCTGGGACATTTTTTCCTGGCGTTACTATGCCTGGAATGCAAGTGGCTGGTCTACAGGGAGCTATTTTTCCAGGTATGCATGTTCCAGTAAGCAGTGCACAAGCAGGTATGATCCAGAACTCTGGAAATCAAACCATTACCACCATTCCAATGTCTGGTGTTCCTGGAATTCAAACTGCACAAGGAGGATTTTTGTCTGGAATACCAGTCACCAGCACACAAGGTAATGTACAAGGTGTACAACAAATGTATCCAAATCAACAAGCATTCCCCAGGGAAGGGCAAGTTCTGCATAATTTCCAGACACTACTGCCAATAACCCCTGTACAAGGACAAACACCTGGTATGACATTCATAACCCAAGTACCACTCACTAGTGGTGGCCAGGTTCATGGAGTCCCGGACCCAAAATATACAGTAGCCAATCAAGCCAGTGCTCAAGTACAATTGCCTCCTGTGACACAGTTAGTACAAGTACCTATACCAATGGATAGTACCCCTGCCGAAGACCCAAAACCTGCCGCCACAGAACAGCAAGCACAGACCAAGGGGAAACCAAGGACAAGAGGGAGGAAGAGAAATACTTCTGCAGCAGAAATGCTGGCAAGTTTGAGTAACTACGTCCCTTCAGCAAGTACTCCGATGGCGTCCATGTTGTCGGCTCTTGCATCCTCTGCAAGGGATAGACAGACTTCGTCTACAGCTCAAGGCACAGAGGAATTTTCTGGTGAAAATGCACAGAACAAGACTGTCGTCTTGGAGGCTTCCACAGCTCAAGGCCAGCAGAATCCATCACAGCCAACCTACAACATGTACGTTACACCACAAAGAGGAATGGATCCCTACATGCTTAGAACAGTTGTCTCAACAGTTCCAACTCACACCACCATTGATGTTAACTCCAACAATTACACATTTGCTGCGACTAGTAATGGCCCATCCAATATCCCACACATGAATACCTTTCTTACAGCCATCGGAGGACCACAGCGAGCAGCCGGAGCTCCATTACCAGCAGCTCAAGTTGTTAAACTACCAGGCCAACAGCTTGTCGATGCCGATAAGATATCTGTTGCAGTAGCAACGGACATGATACAGAAAGCAACGAAAGGTACCAATACTGGTGAAGAAGGGAATCCTATATCCGTGGGTACAATGACTGACTCCTTGTATCGATCTTCTGTAGCTACTAATACTGAACTGGGAAAAACTAGCGAGGTTCCGATGGAAATCAAAGTTGAAACAGATGACGAGTTTTAAACTACATATTATAAGATCAAGGTACTAAAAAAGCAACATAAAAACTCATGCCAAGGAAGAGTTGAGCGTTACAAAAGTCATTCCAACGAATACTATACGTATAAACTTATTCTTTGGAAAAGACTTGTTAGAGGCATTATTACAGCTTGTTGCTGATGATCAAGAGAGCTCATGGTGCCAATACGCATACTGGTCCAAGTGCCGCTACATGGCATAGAAGATATACCTACAGACGGTAAAGTACAAAAAAAACAAAGTCCGTTACTTTGTATGTGGTGTCTCATACATGTCACAAAAAAGCTATTCAAAACTGTATGTTTCTCCATTAGAAGGTACCGTCATTATAAAATAATTCTATTGATTTAGCTAAATAAGGTAGTGTTATGATAGCTGTCGTTACTTACTGTGCCATTTATATAACTCTTTCCAGTTGATTGCTTCGTGGGGATTTTAAAACTTTCCTTTATTATCTTCGTCAAATTTTAAAATGAAGAAATTTGATTCGTTGTTAACTTTTGTGATTTTGAAAATCATTATAATTGAGACTACAGTTTGTGGTGATGACGTGGTGAATTAATTCTAGTTTTTGAAAAGAAGCTTAAATTGGGTTTAAAATACTGTAATAAAAAGGTGGGTCAAAGTGTCAAAAATGTCAAAATTCCAAGTTTTGGTCAATATATATGAATAACTAAACAAATAGCAGGTTATGGGCCGATATTGTCTAATGGTAAAACTAATTTAGACCATGTTGGAGTATTGAATCAAGAACGGTATTACAAATGAAAATTAGTGAAAGTTTCAAACTTTTACATTTTGTCAATACCCTGAAACAACCTCTGGGCTGATCTAAGTCAGGGCATGGCTAACTCACAGATTGAACCCTGAAACAACCTCTGGGCTGATCTAAGTCAGGGCATGGCTAACTCACAGATAGAACCCTGAAACAACCTCTGGGCTGATCTAAGACAGGGCATGGCTAACTCACAGATAGAACCCTGAAACAACCTCTGGGCTGATCTAAGTCATGGCATGGCTAACTCACAGATTGAACCCTGAAACAACCTCTGGGCTGATATTAGTCAGTACATGGCTAACTCACAGATGAAATTGAAATTTAGTGTGTTTTCCACAATACTCATCTACTAATTTATTTAAAAAAAATACTGCTTTATACTAATATTCTAATAGATAAATGTAATATAAAATAATCTTGAAATACAATTTCAGAAAAGATGATCTTTTTTTTGATGCAGTTCAAAATCATAATATATATTAAAAAATTTTAACTGTATATTTTTGTAGCAGTTATCATAACTATCAGTAATTAACGACACTATTATAACACTGTGATTATAGAGTCATTTTCACATGAGTGGAATATATGGTACTGTGTGATGTACAACTTACTGTAACACATTAAAGTGGCTTGCCATTTTTTGTGCAATCAACAAGTGTTTATAGTTTTAAGATGCGCAACATCTATAAATTCGTTGTATTGTTTCCCACTCATATGAAAACCTCTTTTTGACATAAATATATTATCCATGGTAACGATATTTTTAATAAGTATTACAAGTTTTTCAATTTATTAGTATAGGCATAACATTTACTAGTATATTTTATGGAAAGAGTGCAACAATTAGTAAGAGTAATTGCAACAATAATTGAAAAGATGTATCCTTAAGGTCTATCAATAGATCTTTCCTGAATTTGCTTGAGTGGTCATGAAACAATGGCTTCAAGTTGAGGCTGGACTTGATGTATTCATCTTACAATCTCTACCTCAAGTTTGAACCATTTTTTTGTGGCCTCTCAAGCAAATTTGGGAAAGTTTTATAGACCCCTTGCAACACTTTGTAATACAGCTCAATTTTGAGGACAAAACAATAGGTTTCCAATTCTCAGGAGATTGAAATTTTTTTGTTTTGTCCTCTAAATTGAGCTGCTTTGACATCACTTTCAAGGGGTCTATTCATTGTATTTAGGACATATTACATAGTAAATACTTCATACTAAACATTATTGCAGTGTCAAGTTAATCACAAATTGCACTGAATAATGATAATGCGAAACACAGGCATTATACTCTCGTTTTTGTCACTTTGGTGGATTTGACCTACTAGAAACTCTTCAACATATGTGATAAGAGATGCTTGTTGCTTCTCTCCTGTGCCTCAGGGTTTTTTCTCCAGGATCTCTGGCTTTCTTTGGGGTTTTGAAACTACAAGATATTAGCTTAAGTAATGAAAAGTTTACTATAGTTTTCATTGCTATGAGCTGATCGAGACAAACTCTTGTGAGGCAATGGACTATTACCTTCATACATTGTTTTAGAGTACACAAAGGTACATGGCACCATTGGAAGGTTAATGGGAATGTTTTATTTGATTGATGGTAGTCTATTGTCCATAAACATGTCGCAACATTTGTCTAGATGAGCGTATAGCATTGAATACAGGGTTCGTGCAGGTCCTTGAACTCCTTGAAAAGTGCTGGAATTTGAAAACTCATTTCAAGGGCACTTGAAACTCCTTGAAAAAAGAAAAAATTCCTTGAAAATCGTAAATACTCCTTGAAAAATATTTAGAAAGGTTTTTGTAACCCAAAATGCCTGTTTTCCTCATCTAAAAGTTCATAATCCCGATCGCACCCATCGTTATGTGGTCCTTGAAAATTTTCATTTTGGTCCTTGAATACTCCTTGAAATGTCCTTGAATGTCTTCACAAGAAGCCTGCACGGACCCTGCGAATACACTAGTAACTGTTTTCTACAAGTGCAAATTAAAACTTGTCACACATTGCCATTAACTGAGGGCCAATATTTGAGCTAAAGAATTGATAGTGCCAAGAAACTCTAAGGGATAGGGTGTGCCAAACGCCCTGTACAAAAAACCCTGTATGCCAGGGGTATAGATAAATGTACAGTGCACCAAGCATCAGAAGGTATGGTTAAAAAATACAATTCTCAAATTTTATAAGTCAATGTTCTCGAAAAACTCTGACAAAAATTCTGTGGTTCTTATTTCATCTATAGAATATTGTCTGTAATCTAATGATAACTAGATTAGCTGCTTTAAGCTGGTGAATATAGTTGTTCTGTGTGTTAAGAAGGTTACTGCCAAACATATATGGTACTCTGTATTTTATTTACAAATAGTCCAGAATTTTAGCCAAATAGACCCTTTGCAGCACGTCAGAATGCAGCTCAATTTGAAGGACAAAACAATAGGTTCTAATTCTCGGGATATTTAAATCTTTTGTTTTGTCCTCCAAATTGAGCTGCTTTGACGTCATGTGAAAGAGGTGTATAGAGTGCACACCATATATCTGTGAAATGATTACTAGCTATGTAGCACTTAAAAGTATTTAGTTATAACTATTTAGTTGTCAAATTCACTTAGACTTGAACCAAACAAAGAAACATAGAGGTATTTGATTTTGTTCCCAATATTCTTCTCCAGTGAGTGATATCTAATTTTGTACGAAATAGTGCAATTTGATGATACATCTTTGGTCTTATTTCACAGATATATGGTGCACACTCTATCATAAAGTTGAACCTACAATCATTGACAAACGTTTTGGCGCTATATTTTTATGTGAAGAAATATCACTGATGACAACAACACAAACCCCCCTAGATTTTCCAATTGCAATCGCCTGTTGGTTCAGATTGTAGTTTTATCGCCACCTCAGTACCTTGCCTCCAGATTTGACCATATTTATGAGGCACAATGATAAAAAAACCATTTTCAATTTCATTGTACTTTGAATCAGGGTTCTTGATGTCAGAGTACTTTTCTTCCAAAATATTTTTATTCATGTATTAACAGACTGTTATTGTAAAAAACTCTTGTGCCATTTTTTGTTGGTTTTAGTCTTGGTATTCTCTCAAAATCATCATCTTAAACATAAGAAAATATTAAAGATTTTCTTGTGATTATCATTATCGCTGTAGGGCTAAAAGTAACAGTCAGTCAGTCACCAGTCATGATGATCGGCCAAATTGCTCAGTCATACCTCATTTCTGGCTCAACGTTACTCTTCAAAATGATGGGCAAGGCAAAGATTCCATAAGTTCAAATTCTGGCCGGACATTGTTCAATGACCAACTGTTATTTTTGGCCCTGGGCTGCCTTAAGGCAGGTCTTGGTATGTTGTTTGAGCATTTCTACATAATTAACAACACTTATAATAAGGAGATTATAATTTATGTATATGTCTATAAATATAATCTTTGAGTACCAAGCATTATTGTCAACTCTGTGGAGGATAACAAGATTTAGATGTGCATTTATGGAAAATACCTTACGTTATTATGAAAGTTTAAAGTTTTGGATATGTTAGATACAAAGATTCTTCAAACAACTTCACAAGACTTATGTGGAATATCAAATTCTTTCACTTTAAAGCTGTGACAACACATCACAGCTTTTTAGATTACGTCTGTTTTCAGTACCACACATATCTTCCTACAAAGCAGTTATTGATAGATGTTAATCAAAGCATTTCCATGGCAATATCAAAATGTTCATGAGATGTCATGGAAATTCCTTGATTGAAATGCATCTAAACCAGCTTGTCACTTTGGAGAATTGTATGATTCCACTTGTGTGTGTTACTGGAAATGAGTCTTAGAGCTTTTAAGTGTGATTTTCTTTGTGGCAGGATTTGTTGTTCATAGTTCTTTTTGTTTTATTTTAGTGATTTCTATAAGCAGTTGGACCCAGAAATATCACGACTTAACAGCTCTATAGTATTAGATTGGAAAAAACAGTTTTTCCCAGTTTTTATTTCAAAAAGAAAAACTTTATGGACTGTCTAGCCATTGATTCTTGTCCCTCCTTGAGTTTCAAAATGCAGCATCGGCAACAATTGTGCAAAAAAGTTTTACAGTGCGAATCGAAAGCCATGGGCACCCAGAAATATTTCAGAAATCGTTTATCGTTCGTTGACCAGTCTGAAACAACTACAAGAATGTCGACTGATTTGTAGTCAGATAAATTTCTTGTAGTTAGAGAGTTGTTTCAGATTGTTCAACAAACAATAAACAATTTCTAAATTATTTCTGGGTGCCCATGGTTTTTCAATTCGCACTGTAACCTGTTTTAGAAGATTCAGCAATCTGGCTGTCTAAATAATAATCTTCCTTCAACTACAGGGCTCAAAGTAACGGCCAGTCATATGCCAGTCAAGATGTCCAGGGTATAATATTTTATGTTATTTTTTTTCAAATATGACCGGTCAACATGTCCGTTCAAAACTGTATTTGACCGGTCAAGTACCAAATTTGACTGGACATTGACTGTTGACCAGTCGTTATTTTTAGCCCTGAACTAAACTTTGCACAATATTGGCACACTATGTGTGTGTACTTTTTAAATATAAATAACTTAATGCAGTAGTCCTATTTCTTGTTCGATAATCACCACTTTTTATGGTGACAATATTCATTTATACAGTTAACCTTGTTTATAGGACTTTCTTAATTTTATGCATGAAATCTGTAGCCTCCCGTTCATGCAGCTCTGATCACAATTTAAGTATTCACATATTTTTATGCACAGGCTTTAAACTGATATGAAACTGACTTATTTTATGTGAAGCTGGCTGGTTTTACCAAATGAGGCATGTTAACGCTATTTTGGCCGCAAAAAGCCCAAAAGTCAGAGCTGCATGAACGTGAGGCTGAGTGTTTCATGCATAAATATTTAGAAAGGCATATACAATATTCGTATCATCTGATCGGTATGGGCTTTACACCAGCTCACCATCGTAAATGCCAATAAAGATTGGCCACAAATATTGTATGTGTTAGTTAAAAGAGGCTTAATCTGTGCAAATGAGCTCATGTGATGAATCACAACAGACCCACCTCATAGGATGAGAAAATGGACTATTGCTGTACTAACAAGATAAAAGACATTATAAAAACAAAGTAGTCAAGGCTTTTTAAAAAAGCTTAACTCTGTACATTTAGTTTTTAACCATCATTTATTTTAACCAGAAGTAATAAAGATTACTGTTATTAAAAAATGACTTGTTCATGTTGATTAACAAAGAAAACAGCTCCTTTATCTATGCTCCATTCAGAATAACTGCTATAAATCTTGCTTTCTGATTGGTTAGGGGCACTTGCATTATTGGAGCACACAGCAGGTGCATGCACTTTTTATTGTGCCATTTAAATCCAATATGATGATTGTAATTTGTATTTTATAATAGAAATTTAAAAAACTTGCTGTGCTATGTGCAGTTATAATGCACTTAGGGATTGTCTATGTCACATTTGGCTATGAGTCATGCTATTCATATGCGTATATGCATAATTTTTCTATTTCTTCAATGCAGCAAGCATGCATGCAGGAAGTGATGTAAGCAGAAGTGTTTTGCATTGGTGCTACATCTAAGATTTTTGGAGGTTAAATGCCCATATAATATCTACATCTTTATAGATCTCAACAAACTTAAAGTTGGCAGAAATTTAGGCAACGTCGTGCTCTCTTTAAATATAAACATTGCAAAACTTGGAATTTGATGCCATCAAACTTAATTACTCTATTACGGGGAAAAGGATTTGGGATGAAGAGGGAACTGTCACCCATTTATTTCTTTAATATTCCCTATCAATGATAAATAAATATAGTAAATGCATACAAAATATTAACATCTCCTGAAAAGTCTAGACATACCATAAATTTAAACTTCAATATTGCAATTCTCAATAGACCTTTTTACAGTTCCGTTTCCAGTGGCCATCAATTTATTATTCGGAAAAAAACTATAATTTTCCAATAGAAAATGACGTCAAGTGAAAACAAACAAACAAATTTGGAAGTTTTCAAAGGTTCTGATTTCCTGTGTTTTACAGCAGTTGGGCTCCCTGTGGTACGGTCGAGGAACATTTGCCACGCACATGCGTAGTACGGTCTCTTTCGTGGTTTCCATCTTTGGTTCGTGAAGTAAGTTCATAGGTTGTAAAATCTGTTAAAAATCTTCACCATCCTAACTTTAAACGACTTGAAATCCTTGGGAAATATAAGAATAAACATTGAACAAAGCTTCTAACGTTTTATTTTTTGCGTGGAGATTAAAAACGTTTGATATTTTGGACTTCCAATGTCTGCTATAATTATATCAACATCGTTATATATTGTCTTAGAGAACTTTATTTTTTTAGCGAGTATCTAGGAATAGATTGATGTATTATATTCAAAAGCTGTAGCTTGGGGTATTTCTTCGTTATTTGGAACTCTTCTTTTGGGGATAACAGGCGAAATTTGAAGGAAAATGACAAAATATTCTCGGTCTCTGTCTCTCTTTGCGTCAGACCTTACCAAACAGTGCTGCATCCTTTCTATTCGACAGCATGCTTATTCCCAAGAAGAATCGAGTTGCTATCTACGAGTACCTCTTTAAGGAGGGAGTCTGTGTGGCAAAGAAGGATGATAATAACCCTAAACACATGAGTATTGAGAATGTACCAAATCTACACGTCTGTAAAGCCATGCAGGTAAGCAAGCAATCGTATGATTACATGCCTGTTGATAATAATGATATTTTAATAACAGTATCAAGGGTAGTGGAGCAATTGTTTTTAAACTCAATTTTGATTCCTGACTTGGCATCACATGTGAGTGGAGTTTGTTAGGTCTCTCCCTTGATTCGAGATTTTTCCTCCCTCCACAAAACCCAGCATGTTAAATTCCAATTCAGTATGTGAGTTAGCTCTGCCCTGACTTAGATCAGCCATGAGGTTGTTTCAGGATTCTATCTGTGAGTTAGCCATGCCCTGACTTAGATCAGCCCAGAGGTTGTTTCAGGGTTCTATCTGTCAGTTAGCCATGCCCTGACTTAGATCAGCCCAGAGGTTGTTTCAGGGTTCTATCTGTGAGTTAGCCATGTCCTGACATAGATCAGCCCAGAGGTTGTTTCAGGGTTCTATCTGTGAGTTAACCATGCCCGGACTTAGATCAGCCCAGAAGTTGTTTCAGGGTTTGATAAAATTAGAAGTCTCCACTATCACAAAGTTGAATATTTACAATAATCACATCTATGGATACACCTTTCAAGAGAATGTGCACGATATTATTACTCTATTAATATATTATTTATAATTGATAATTTAGTCCCTCAAGTCCAGAGGTTACGTGTCAGAACAGTTTGCTTGGAAGCATTTCTACTGGTACCTCACCAATGAAGGTATGTCGTCTTTAGCTCAAGTATAGATTCCTTGAAGCAAGTTAGAATGCAGCTCAATTTGAAGGACAAAAATATAGGTTCCAATGTTCTCAGGAGATTAAAAATCTTTTGTTTTGTCCTCCAAATTGAGCTGCTTTGATGTCACATGAAAGGGGTCTATAATGTTTTCCAATTTCAGACTATGTATCATTCTCTTGAGAATAAGATTCTTTGTTTGAGTTGTATCAAATTCATGTGTCTTCTCATGCATAACTGTTAAACAAAGAAATCATACTCAAGGGAATGAATGACACATGGTTTGAAATGGGAAAACATTACACCCAAGGTATAGCTCTATTGGTTAATTGTAAGCTTGGATGATTGCTATGCATGATCTATATGATATCTGGAAACAGTTGTGCAAATTCTCTATTAAAATTGGGTATCTCTGGGAGAAAAGGTTCTGAAAGGCAATTCACTTGGTGTCCAACTTTGAAAATTTAGTTGCCAGAACAGAAATTTTAGTCACCCAAAAATAAAGTCAAATATGTTATACTTTTAAGCCATATTATTTGGTTGTGTTGTTAACCTATGTATTTATTAATATATATTATAATAATTGTTGTAGGTATTACATATTTGAGGGATTACCTTCATCTTCCTCCTGAAATCGTCCCTGCTACCCTAAGACGACAAGTCTCTCGAGCAGAGACAGCAAGACCCAGACCCAAAGGTAAAGATACAATAAATTATAATTTAATTTGTGAGTTAGCCATGCCCTGACTTAGATCAGCCCAGAGGTTGTTTCAGGGTTCTATCTGTGAGTTAGCCATGCCCTGACTTAGATCAGCCCAGAGGTTGTTTCAGGGTTCGATCTGTGAGTTAGCCATGCCCTGACTTAGATCAGCCCAGAGGTTGTTTCAGGGTTCTATCTGTGAGTTAGCCATGCCCTGACTTAGATCAGCCCAGAGGTTGTTTCAGGGTTTGATTTGTGAGTTAGCCATGCTCTGACTTAGATCAGCCCAGAGGTTGTTTCAGGGTTCAATCTGTGAGTTAGCCATGCTCTGACTTAGATCAGCCCAGAGGTTGTTTCAGGGTTCTATCTGTGAGTTAGCCATGCCCTGACTTAGATCAGCCCAGAGGTTGTTTCAGGGTTCAATCTGTGAGTTAGCCATGCCCTGACTTAGATCAACCAAGAGGTTGTTTCAGGGTTCAATCTGTGAGTTAGCCATGCCCTGACTTAGATCAGCCCAGAGGTTGTTTCAGGGTTCGATCTGTGAGTTAACCATGCCCTGACTTAGATCAGCCCAGAGGTTGTTTCAGGGTTCTATCTGTGAGTTAACCATGCCCTGACTTAGATCAGCCCAGAGGTTGTTTCAGGGTTCAATCTGTGAGTTAGCCATGCCCTGACTTAGATCAACCAAGAGGTTGTTTCAGGGTTCAATCTGTGAGTTAGCCATGCCCTGACTTAGATCAGCCCAGAGGTTGTTTCAGGGTTCGATCTGTGAGTTAACCATGCCCTGACTTAGATCAGCCCAGAGGTTGTTTCAGGGTTCTATCTGTGAGTTAACCATGCCCTGACTTAGATCAGCCCAGAGGTTGTTTCAGGGTTCAAGTTATGAGTTATCCATGCCCTGACTTAGATCAGCCCAGAGGTTGTTTCAGGGTTCAAGTTATGAGTTATCCATGCCCTGAATTAGATCAGCCCAGAGGTTGTTTCAGGGTTCAAGTTATGAGTTATCCATGCCCTGACTTAGATCAGCCCAGAGGTTGTTTCAGGGTTCAAGTTATGAGTTATCCATGCCCTGACTTAGATCAGCCCAGAGGTTGTTTCAGGGTTCAAGTTATGAGTTATCCATGCCCTGACTTAGATCAGCCCAGAGGTTGTTTCAGGGTTCAAGTTATGAGTTATCCATGCCCTGACTTAGATCAGCCCAGAGGTTGTTTCAGGGTTCAAGTTATGAGTTATCCATGCCCTGACTTAGATCAGCCCAGAGGTTGTTTCAGGGTTCAAGTTATGAGTTATCCATGCCCTGACTTAGATCAACCCAGAGGTTGTTCCAGGGTTCAAGTTATGAGTTATCCATGCCCTGACTTAGATCAGCCCAGAGGTTGTTTCAGGGTTCAAGTTATGAGTTATCCATGCCCTGACTTAGATCAACCCAGAGGTTGTTCCAGGGTTCAAGTTATGAGTTATCCATGCCCTGACTTAGATCAGCCCAGAGGTTGATCCAGGGTTCAAGTTATGAGTTATCCATGCCCTGACTTAGATCAACCCAATGGTTGTTCCAGGGTTCGATCTATGAGTTAGCCGTGCCTTGGCTAAGATCAGCCCAGAGATTGTTTCAGGGTTCGTTAAAATAGATGCAGTTGATTTAGTAAAATGTGAGCCAACATAGATCTCCTAATACTTTCAACCCCGTTTAAGGTATGGAAGGTGGACCACGTCAAGGTGGCCCAGATTCTTCAGACCGTGAAGCATACAGAAGGGGACCCTCAGGCGGTGATCCCAAGGGAGGCCCCGGCACTGACTTCAAGCCAGAATTTGTAAGTATCACTTGAATGTATTTATTTATAGAATACAAATGAGAACAATAATTGTGTATCCAAACAGACTCCTCCTACAGGGCTTTGAATAACTGCCTGTCATGACTACCAGGCAAATCAGTTTTAGCTCAGTCATACTCTGTTTCTTGCTCAAAGTTACTGGTCAAAATGACCAGCAAGGCAAAGATTTGACTCGACATGTTGCAATTTTACCCTGAGATTGTCACATGACTGGTCGTTATTTTTTTATTATCATAAGTGGGAA
The DNA here is from genome assembly GCA_964019055.1 of Anthopleura xanthogrammica. Lineage (NCBI taxonomy): Eukaryota > Metazoa > Cnidaria > Anthozoa > Actiniaria > Actiniidae > Anthopleura > Anthopleura xanthogrammica. The sequence continues at coordinate 9,893,936 of OZ025222.1, read as the reverse complement.
ACATATGGTACTGACTTACAGCACATACACGGTATGACATGCCGTAACACTGAAATGGCTTCCCATAAGAATGGTTATTGTATGAGTGGGAAACATACGGTACTGACTCAGTTACAGCACATACACGGTATGACATGCCGTAACACTGAAATGGCTTCCCATAAGAATGGTTATTGTATGAGTGGGAAACATACGGTACTGACTCAGTTACAGCACATACACGGTATGACATGCCGTAACACTGAAATGGCTTCCCATAAGAATGGTTATTGTACGAGTGGGAAACATACGGTACTGACTTACAGCACATACACGGTATGACATGCCGTAACATTGAAATGGCTTCCCATAAGAATGGTTATTGTATGAGTGGGAAACATATGGTACTGACTTACAGGACGTACACGGTATGACATGTCGTAACATTGAAATGGCTTCCCATAAGAATGGTTATCATATGAGTGGGAAACATACGGTACTGACTTACAGCACATACACGGTATGACATGCTGTAGCACTGAAATGGCTTCCCATTGTCTTCAAGTAACTGTATTGTGGCTCAAAATAACGGCCGGTCAACGGTCAATGTCCGGCCAAATTTGGTACTTGACTGGTCAAACATGGTTTTGAACAGACATGTTGACCGGTCATACTTGAAAAAAATAGAATAAAATATCATATGCTGAATCTTGACTGGTGTATGACTGGCTGTTATTTTGAGCCCTGTATTGTTTCTCACTCATACGTAAGATGCTCTAAGATAGCTTTTTATGAAATTTATCTCTGTCCATGAATACTTCACCATTTTTCCATTTTCATATTAAAATAATAATATTATTTTGTCAACAGAGAGGAGGATTTGGTCGTGGTCGTGGTGGTGGTGGTGGTGGTGGTGGATTTGGTGCCCCACAGTAAACCATCCATCTGTGAATAAGCTAATAAAATACCTTAATCTGCAATCAAATTGTGTTTTTTTTCTCTGTTGTGATACTTCAGGTGATATAATACTTTTTATTATATGATTATCAATGAAATACCTCTATTTCAAAAATTTAATATTTTCACATGTGAAGATATCATTACTATGGTTACGTACTTCTTATAGCAGAAAAAAGCTAGAAAAAGCATTATTTTCTTTTCTCATTGATAATTATATAATAAACAGAATATTACATGGGCGCTTGGAGATACGAATTTTATCTTCTCGTGTTGAGAGTGAGAGATCTTTTCAACACAAAGATAAAATTCTCCGCGCGCCCATGTTATATCCTCTATGTGATTCATGTGCCAACCAGAAATGGATTGACTGATAAAACAAGGCAACTTCACAATGTTTTTGTCAGTAAACATGATAGGGTAGGAATAATTTTCATTTTCTAGGGTCAGCTGAAGAAATTGATCTCTGCTGCTGCCAGAGGTTCAAGTAAAGGGAGAATTTCCCAGTGACAATTGTGCCGCCTGGAGACATAAAGAAAGTGATGAAAAAACAACTACAGCAATTGGCAAAAGTAATAAATTTAATAATAATATTTCCTAAGAACTAACTAATTGTTTATACGATAATATCAGCTAAGATAAGTCAAGGGCTCTTCTACAAAAAAAATTAGAATTGGAATTATATATTAATTTGGAATTGAATTTTTCGCATCTGTTCAACTGGCAGATCTTGCGATGCCTATGTATTTGAGGCTGCCCATGTATGCAATGCCTACAAAATTGACGCCTACCTTGCGCAACAGAGAATAGACCTTTTTCGAATTTGTATAATACTGCTGCATCTCGTGAATACAGATGTCTCGCTTCAATGCAAAGGCACAGCTACCTTTCAAGATGGTGAAAACTGGACTATTCTGTTGTTTTCATGCAGTGAGCTTTGCTCAATTCACTATTCAAATTTAAACGTGATTCTCTATATTCTGTGAACTTGGTAGTTGCAAGTTGTCCATTGGATTTTGTTTTTCACGGCCACCAGTCAAAAATATGAAAGGTACTGACTGATTAGTTTTGATTGATGACTGCAAAAAATAAATTTTGCAGAATATTGAGATTTGCAGTGAACCTTGCATATAATGGCTAGAACATTTGTTAGGTCATTTGACCTTTCATTGTATTTTTTTCAGTATGAAGAGCGTTGAAGTGTCGTCCACCATAACAAAAGTTTTGAAATCTTCTGAAAAGCGAATATCCTTGGCAAAACCTCCTTTGACGAAAAACTCCTGTTTAAGAACAGCGTCAGTGCTCCACCACTGGAAACAAAAAAAAGTAAAGATTAATCCTTTCATCCATTTCCCCCATCTCAATCCACATTCCCTTGAGTATTATTTCTTTCTTCATCAGTAATGTTTTCCCATCTCAGACCACATGTCATTCCCTTGAGTATTATTTCTTTCTTCATCAGTAATGTTTTCCCATCAGACCACGTCATTCCCTTGAGTATTATTTCTTTCTTCATCAGTAATGTTTTCCCATCTCAGATCACGTCATTCCCTTGAGTATTATTTCTTTCTTCATCAGTAATGTTTTCCCATATCAGATCACGTCATTCCCTTGAGTATTATTTCATATGGGAAACCGAGACTTGAATCTTGTCTCAAGAGAATTAAACATGGTCTGAGATGGGAAAACGTGGAAAGGATTTCTTTCATAAGTAACGAATGCATGAATCACTGTTATGCAGAATTCCTTTGTAATTCGGATTTTCTAAAATATGCTAAATATGAAGTGTACATGGCTTGCTTACCCGTATGTTGTCACTCACAGATACTACTGTCCGTCCGTCTGGAGAGAAATGACAGTCGTAGATCCAGCCATCTTGTTTTGGACAGTGCACAATTTCTTTGCCGCTATTCATGTCCCATATCTGGATTAAAAATAGTATTATTGTGCAGATGAAGGGAATAACTGTAGGAATATGCTTACCCCCTTGCTACTCCATAAGTGGAAGGGATTGGATATCATTTCTACCAGTATAGACCGACCGACTGACAGACTGACCGACTGACAGACTGACAGACTGACAGACTGACCGACTGACCGACTGACCGACTGACCGACTGACCGACTGACCGACTGACCGACTGACCGACTGACCGACTGACCGACTGACCGACTGACCGACTGACCGACTGACCGACTGACCGACTGACCGACTGACCGACTGACCGACTGACCGACTGACTGACAGACTGACAGACTGACAGACATTAAACAGTGCTTACATACCCTGAGGGTTCCTTCATCACATCCTGTGCATATGTAATTATCATCCCTGGAAATGGACACAGATCTGACGACGTCTTTGTGAGGACCAAGAGAATGGATTAAATGTCCATTGGTTGCATCCCAAACCTATAAAACAAAAACAATTTTTATGATCATGTGGCCTATCTACCCTCCCTCCTCCCCTAGGGATACTATGTAACCATTTATCCACCCTCCCTCCTCCCCTAGGGATACTATGTAACCATTTATCCACTCTCCCTCCTCCCCTAGGGAATACTATGTAACCATTTATCCACCCTCCCTCCTTCCCTAGGGAATACTATGTAACCATTTATCTACCCTCCCTCCTCCCCTAGGGATACTATGTAACCATTAATCCACCCTCCCTCCTCCCCTAGGGAATACTATGTAACCATTTATCCACCCTCCCTCCTCCCCTAGGGAATACTATGTAACCATTTATCCACCCTCCCTCCTCCCCTAGGGAATACTATGTAACCATTTATCTACCCTCCCTCCTCCCCTAGGGATACTATGTAACCATTAATCCACCCTCCCTCCTCCCCTAGGGAATACTATGTAACCATTTATCCACCCTCCCTCCTCCCCTAGGGAATACTATGTAACCATTTATCCACCCTCCCTCCTCCCTTAGGGAATACTATGTAACCATTTATCCACCCTCCCTCCTCCCCTAGGGAATACTATGTAACCATTTATCTACCCTCCCTCCTCCCCTAGGGAATACTATGTAACCATACCTTAGCAAAGCCATCCACAGATACTGACACAATCTTTTTACAGTCATGTGACACATCACACGTCAACAAATAATCCTTGTTGCTATGACAACATGTAAATTCACATGTACCGGTCTGGGCTTCCCAGACTTTCATAGTGCCATCCAGAGATGCCGTCAGGATCTTGCGGTCTTGGTTGAAAAACCTACATCGCCGTATCTTATCTGTGTGGCTATCGAGGGAGAATATGTAGGCATAGGGTTGGAGGGCGTAGACCTGGATGGATAGAATTGGCAAGAAGGATAAGCAAGCGGGTACATAGTCCATGACAAACCCATGTGTACACTTATCTCAATTAGCATTGATAACGGGAGATCTGGAATAGTCGATTTGAGACCTATAGGAATTGGTGTGTGTCAACATGAATTGTTG
>OZ025222.1:9614542-9877042 GCA_964019055.1 Anthopleura xanthogrammica | reverse complement strand
ACAACATTTTCTTCTTCACTCATAAAGGAGCAGAACGAGACGGAATTGACATGGTTCTCCAGAGAACAAAGAAGAGCACCATTCGTGGAGCTAAAAACCTTAAAATAATGAATAACAGCAAATTAGTAACACTTAGTTTTGGCTAATCCTTGTTGTAATAAGAACCTCACACATTCAGGGACAACGGAGCCGGTGGGGCTGGGGGGGCTAGAGCCCCCCCACTTTTTTGAGAATTTTTTTTTTTTTTTAACGATAAAAAGTGAAAAAATCAGAATGATAGGGGAGGGATGGGTAGGAAATAGTTTAGCCCCCCCACTTTAAAAACTGCTCTGCCGTCCCTGACATTATATTAGCTTCAACGTCACTCACAGTGGTAATTCATTCATCCCACATGTATGAGTTTTGAGGTTCAAATCAAAAGAGCCAAAATTGCTTTTTTTTTTTTCAAATGCATTAAAAAATGACGCAGTGGATTTTCATAAAGTCACTTGTTATTGATTTTGAGTGATAGATTATGAATTTCCATGAGTAAGATTATATTTAATTGGAGTAAGCTTTGCAACAGTTTAGTGGCTTCAACGTCACTCACAGAGATATTTTATTCATCTCAAATGAATTTTGAGCTCTGACTTCAAAAGTGTCAAAAACTTGGGTTTTTTCACCTTCTCAAATGCATTAAAAAAATAACGTAGAAAATTAGAATGTACTCTTATAAAATCACTTGTTATTGAATTGGAGTGATAGGAGACTATTGTCCACATATAAGAAAATATTTATCTGAAGTGAGCTTTGCAACATTTTATTGGTTTCAACGTCACTCACAGAGATAATTTATTCATTTCAAATGAATTTTCAACTTCAACTCAAAAGTGCATTTTTCCTTTTCAAATGCATTAAGAAATGACTTAGAAAATAAGAATGTTGCGCATTTAATACATTTACTAATTGAGTGATTTTTACCTTAACAGTGGTATCATCTGAACACGAAGCAACTTTACTGCCATCAGAAGAATAACAACACCATCTGACAATTTCCTTGTGTCCAATAAATGTCAGTCTCTCAGTACCAGTCTTACTGTCCCATATCTAAACGTAACAGACAGATGAGTGTCATATTAGACTTTCCCAAAGTCCTTCGTTTGCGTCTGTACTAGTTAACGCGCGGGCGGAATAAAGCACAGGAAGCCCAAACTGGACCAGGATCACAAGCGCTGGACGACTTAAATCGTCATTATCATTACGAACATCATATTTATCATGATCATGATCATCACCATCATGATCATGATCATCATCATCATCATCATCATCATCAACATCATCATCATCATTTTTTTATTTTTCATCATCATCATCATCATCATCATCATTATCATCATCATCACCATCATCATCGTCACCATCATCGTCACCATCATCATCATAAGAAAATCACCATCATCATCATAATCATCACCATCATCATCATAAGAAAATCACCATCATCATCATAATCATCACCACCATCATCATCTTCATCAGACACCACCAACACCTTAACTCTATTCTTAGTGTACCTTGACAGTTTTATCAGCTGAACAAGAAACAGCATTTCCATCACAAGGAGAAAAAGCACAGCAGAACACATCTTGGCTGTGACCTTTGAAACAAAGCAGCTCTTCTCCATTCAAACTGTCCCAAATCTGTAAAACAAATTGATGAAAAAAAGTTCCTCTTATTCAATACACCTGTTTTAAAACCAATAGATTGAATAGCCAATGTGCATGACCTCGAAATTCTAGCACAAAGCATGATGGGAAAGTGAGTCTTACACTTTTTCGGCTTCTCTAAACATTTCATCTGACAATTTTTCCTTTGACATTTTCTATGGAAATATAAGTATTTCAACAGATGAAAATAACAGTAATCTTTTTCTGATATTTCCTTTGATTCCTCTGTTCCATTTCTACAGGACTCACTTTCCCAGAGTGCTTCCCAAACTCTTACTAGAAAAAAAATTTGGTCAGCACTCATATATATCAGCCAAAAGTAAACGAGTGTTGACCAAAAAAAAAATACAAGAAAAATGTTAAAGAACTGCTTTATATTTTGGAAAAGAAAGTCATTTTGTGTAAATTACATCACACTCATAACTTGTTTTTAAAATTTTCTATATATCTGCAGGGACCAAGGAACACCTTAAAAAGTGATGGGGCTATAGCACTACCAGCCCCTCCCTCTCCGCTGTCCCTGATCTGTCTATTTGTCTATATACCCGGTATACCATATTCAACAATTGGATCCGAAGCCTGTATGGTCTATGATTATAACCCATGAGGATGAATAAGTCTAGACCTACTAATCAGTCAAATAGATATAAACTAACAAATTAATTAAAATTAGATGAAAACTAGTGTTAGCTGTCATTGGTTTGGTTTTCAAAACTGGCACTTTTCACACTGGTTATCTATCACTTATTTTCTTACCCGTATGGTTTGATCAGCTGAACAAGAGATGATACGCATGTTATCATGAGAGAAACAACAGCAGTTAACAACATCACGATGGTTATTCATGGACAGTAGCTCTTTTCCTGACTGACTCTCCCAAACCTGGAAGGTAATGAACAGCATCAACAACAGCATTGACAATAACAATAACAGCGACAACAACAACAATAACAGAAACAATAAAAGAAACAACAGCAGCAAAAACAACAACAACAGCTGCAACAACAACAGAAGCAGCAACAACAGAAGCAACAACAACAACAGCAGCAACAACAGCAACAGCAGCAACAACAGCAGCAACAACAGCAACAGCAGCAACAACAGCTGCAGCAGCAACAACAACAACAGCAATGAAAAAGAAACTTCATAAAGATATTTCTTTTTTTTTCCATTCTTTCTTTCTCACCTTTACTCTGTTATCGGTGCCACAGGATACAACCTTCTGTGCGTCTTTAGAGAACTGACACTTGTAGACGGCACCACTGTGAACCTTGGCAGTGATCATCAAACTGGAATCCAGGGGATCCTCCTGCTTGTTACTGGTGAAAGTAAAGCAGAGGAATATCCTTAGCCATGCCCTGACTTAAATCAGCCCAGAGGTTGTTTCAGGGTTTGATCTGTGAGTTAGCCGTGCCCTGACTTAGATCAGCCCAGAGGTTGTTTCAGGGTTCAATAGAATTTGAAGGTTGAAGGATAAACCTAGAGTGTTAATATCTAAGTCTCTAAAAAATTATCAACAAAGTGAGACTGCATAGGCATGAGAAAAAAATATTAGGTTCATTCTTAACTGGGATAAATAAAATGGCCTAATGAACACTACTCACCACCAGTCCAGATAAAGCTTTTTGTTTCTAGAACGTTTCCTTGCTTTTTCTTTAGCTTGCACATATACTTGTGATGTTACTGGTTCTTGTAGACCCAACTGAACGATGTCTGGCAAAGTCTTCTCTACAAATAAGTTTGCATTGGTGCTAACAAAATGATAAAATCCCTCTAGAATATCAGAGTCCTAAAAGATAAAATGAAGAGAATTTCTTAGTATAAGCTCTTAATATCTTGTATGATGGTGATGGTGATGGGGATGATGATGATGATGATGGTGATGATGATGGTGATGATGATGTCGATGATGGTGATGATGGTGATGATGGTGATGATGGTGATGATGGTGATGGTGATGATGGTGATGATGATGGTGATGATGATGGTGATGATGATGGTGATGATGGTGATGATGATGATGGTGATGATGATGGTGATGATGGTGATGATGATGATGATGGTGTTGATGGTGGTGATGATGGTGATGATGATGGTGATGATGGTGATGATGATGATGATGGTGATGATGATGGTGATGATGGTGATGATGATGATGATGGTGGTGATGATGATGATGATGGTGGTGATGGTGGTGATGGTGATGGTGATGGTGATGATGATGATGGTGTTGATGGTGATGATGGTTGATGATAATATAATTGTACTCTACCTTATATTTCTTTACGCTGATATAATCATTTAGCAGATTAGCTGGTCCAGTAACATTTAGTTTTGCCACAACCCAGGACAGATGAACAAGAAGGTTGTAAGCCTCGTCTTTCATTCCAGCTTTCTCCATGTGTGCAACAAGATTCCAGTGAATGTAACCATCATCTTCCATCTCATCAAATTTGTCTAATGAATAATGAAGAATGATAGGAATAGGTTATCTGTTATAAATAATCATCATCACTATCATTATAATTATCATCATCATCATCATCATCATCAACATCATCATCATCAGCATCATCATCACCATCTTCAGTCATGATTGTCATCATAATCAACATACTGCTCCAACTGTTCATTATCAACATTACAAGAGTTCATGTTTCAATTATGATATTGATTAGTATCTTTTTATTTATCTCTATTAATCATCATTATTATTATTACCATATTGCTGAATAACAAAATAACAAGATAAATCGTTAATCATTGTTTGTTGTGCCCATTTCAGACCATGTGATGCCACTCTTGGGAGTTGATTCTTTCATGTGTAAATATTTTAATAAAAGAACATTGGGAATGTCATGTGGTCTGAAATGGGCAATTTGCATACGAAGCTAAAAAGGTCTATTGTAGTTGTTAGCTTAGTATTTGTTGTTCATTACCATCATATAGTTGTCGATATCCCTCCACTAGCTTCCTGTGTAGGTTTTCTGGATTTTTATTTTCTTCTCTGAGGAACGTCAGCTGTAGATTATGAATACTGTACCAAGTTTCCTTCATGCCGTCTGACTGGACACTTTTCCTGGCCAAAGATTTGTTTACCAAATCATCCATGATATCTTCTACTTCTTCAAACTTTTTCATAAAAAAAAATTATCTCAGCCAATTGTGTTAAGGTACCCAAGCTCACCCCCCCCCCCCCCCCCAAAGGAAATATTTAAATCTAAATCTATTAAGCTTTTGCTGTTATATCACAGCATTGGACAATCCCAAAACAGGGCGATTGTGGAACAAGGGCCATAGATTTGTAAGCCACTGGCTAGAAAAACCACGCAAAGCAAGGACAATTACAGTCAAATGGCTCAAGCGTTCCCCTTAGGCTCCAATAATGATTTCATTATTCAAATATTGAGTTTATTATTCACTTAGAGTTTTGATTCATAACAAATCGGAAGACTCCAAACTTCCCATTCATTTCACAACTAAAATTCTAAGGGATGGCCTTTCTGGCATGGGAACTGTTGAAGAATCAAATCAAAACTCAAGTACATGATTCATTTTCAAGTTTGGAGTCAGAGTGAATAATGAACTCAATATTCGAATAATAAATTCATTAATGGATTCTAGGGGGGTATGCTTCTCTCACCTCTTCATCCCAAAGAATACAAAGAACTTGTGCTGGAACTTTTGCGTCATCCTCAAACATTGCAAAGTCCATATAACGCTCTCGTAATTCATCTTTTAAATTGTTAATACTGATAGATATAGCTTCACTGAGCGTTGGGTATTGATATGAAAAACTCGTTTTTAGCTTATTCTTTTTTAGTTGACTAACATAATACTTCCATCTTGTCGAATGTTCCTTCAACAAAGCGCCGATCATAGATATAGCTAAAGGAGACCCACGTGTCAATGAAAAAATCTCCTTTGCTTCTCTCGGCAGCTTATCCATGCGTATTCCAGTCCAATGTGACAAAATTTCAAGCGACTCTTTGGTTGTGAATCCTTCGCTAACTTTGACTTTGATTTTCAAGCCATTAATAATGTTAGATATTGAGGCATCACGTGTGGTTACAAGAATCCGCACACGGATATCAAAGTGGCGTAAGTCGCACTCACTCCATAAGTCATCTAGGATGAGTAAAGACCGGGGGTGTTGGTGTGCAAAGAGAATTCTTAGCCGATCTTTAGCTTCTTCTAAATTTCTTGGAGGAGCTCGGGTGTGGTCGGAATCTAGTCGAGTACAGAGATTTTGCATTTTCACTAGAAGTTTCGCCTGATCAATCTGACCAATCCGGATCCAGAAAACACCTCCAGGGAAGCATTCATTTAAAATCTGTGGACTTCTTAATGCGTCAGCAGCTAAGACGGTCTTTCCGCACCCTGCCATACCATGCAGTATAACCCATCCGTCATGATCCATTAGGGATCGTAATGCCGTACGAACACGGTGAACATCACGAGCTCGGTTAGTGAAGACATCTGGTCGCTGTGGTACACCGCCTTCTAACAGAACACTCTCAACTGCAAAAGAATTAATTCATTCAGTCATTTCATTCACTATTTACTTTTTCATTACTGCGATTCTCAATATTCTGCAAACTCAGACATTTCAACGGTTTGTTGTGAAATTGTGTTTTCACTGCCGTCAATCAAAACTAATCAGTTTCTTATATTTTTGACTGGCGGCAGTGAAAAACAAAATTCCAACGGGCAACTTGCAACTACCAACTCTCAGAATATTGAGAATCACAGTAACTGGAAAACATTCAATAGTTACAGTGCTTTTCATGTTTCTGCGATCTACTGACTCCAGACGTGTGTCATTTTGGCTTCCGTCAGTCAAATTTACAATGGGCTGAGTTCATTTCAATCATGAGTAATAAATAAAATGACTGTCTAGTCAAGGGATATTCGTTATCACTCGATCAGAATAGAGTCATCCTATTGTAAGTTTGATGGACACCTGGAGTCAGTTAGGTCGCAGGAATATAAAAAGTGTTTCATGTTAATTTGTTTGAGTTAACTTTATAAGTAACATTTGCTTACCTTGCTCTTGTATTTCTCTTGCATCTGATTCTTTTCTTGGTAACAATTTCTCTCCTTCCAAAAGTTCAACCAGATGAGGATAAGGTTCTTCTAAAGACTCTTTAAAATGATAAAATGCTTCGTCGCTTTTAGTTAGAAGAATATCCAGTAGTTTCTCTGCCTTTCTCTTGGGAGTATTCTCTGCTTTTATCAGTTCAACGTCTTCATTATCAAAGACAAACTTGCTCTGAAGAAAATTCAAAACATCATGGACAAGAAGGTCTTCTACTATCTCCACTCTGTTGGTTGTTAGCATGTCATGATGAAGAGTACTCATTCTTGAAACTAAAATATTTAAACAGATGATGAGTTTTTGCAGATATACTGGTACAAATTATGTATAATAAGTACTAATTTATGCCAATTTATCATTAGTATTGTAGACAGTGTATAGAGGCTTTGCACCATCACGTGATGGCAGCCAATATGAAAGGAAGCAGGAACAATTGAATCTGGTCTAATCTGATTTACAAGAGAAAAAAATCAGTTTCCCAAGGCTACAGAGTTAGAATTTCAATATTTTTTAATGAGTAGAAGATAAACTTATCTTGTACAATGACCAGCTACAAGATAAGTGGATTGAACGCAAATGCAAAGACTTTATTTTTCGTTGCATTATCATTATTTTCTTAAAAGAGAACTAGAGAATGCAAGTTCAATTTCTTTTCACTCAATATTTGTAATTTTCAACTGACATTTAGCCAATTATAATAATAGCCAATTATCTTCTGGGAATTTCGAACCTTACCGGGGGAAATTAAGATAAATTTTAACTCAAATGTGAAAGATAGTTTTAGTAACTAATCGTGGAACTTATAAAAACGAAAATAAAATTACAGTATGTGCAGTTTATACTATTACTATTCCAAAAACATTCTATGGTTATTTACATAAACAAAATTTAATTTAGAATTGTACTATGACAATAGATTATGTAGACATGAATGAACGCATAACAAACGTCAACGAACTTAAGAGGCCATGAAAACAAAAACAGTAGTAAAAGTACTTATGATTACAACTCTGATTATTAGCAGGTAATTCCATTAAACACCTAGCTAAGAGCCTGTAAGTAAGCTTATAATTTCCATTAAAATTTTAGTGATTCATAAGGCTTTTGTAAATTAAATTGCAAAGTGATATATAGGACTTTATATATTATAATCTTCATGGTTCTAGAGATAGGTCGAACCTCTGGTTTTGATTGAACAAGTTTTGATGTCAAGATATAATAAGTTACTTACGCTGTCCTGGAGAATCTACAAAATCCAAGACTTGATTACCAAAATCCTCTTCTGAAACTCCATCTTTCAACAACTGCGCCAAATGCGGATATTTTTCCCCTAGTATCTTGAAAAACACATCAAATGCTGCATATCCTTTAGTTGGCAGGATATCCAAGAGTTTTTCAGCGCGTCTTTTTGAGGTGGTTTGATGTCTTATAACTTCTTTATCATCTGAGTCCAAAATATGTTTGCTTTCCAGGTAAACTAAGACATCATCTACCAAGAGATCTGTCGCTATTTCAACGCGAAATTTGATAAGAAGATATCTATGTTTCTCCAACATCTTTCAGGTATGTAATTTGTGAGAAATCATTGCAGAATTTTACAGAATTTTAGCGTAAGATATTGCGAACTATAGAAGGAATTGATTCCCTTTTCACTTCCGCTGCGATATGGGAAACTCCCTTCCGCATGCGCGTTGGACAAACCGCTGTACGTTCAGTTCCTGGCATGACGTCATTTCTCGTACTTCCGGTTCTTGACATGACGTCATTTCCTGTTCTTAACTAAGCAAATTCCCTCAAATTTTCCCCCTTAGAAAAACATATATATCCAAAAGACCTAAAAAATTAAAACCTATGTTAAAGGAATTTTAAAAATTAAAAATATTTTGACCTTGATTAACGATTATTTTTTTTAATTTTTAGGGTTTTTTTAACATGAAAATAGAATAGTGGTTGGGCATCCTGTGGTTGAAGAAGTAAGAAAAAACAGGCAGTGAGTGTGTGTTGGGGATAGAGGGGGGGGGGGGGGGTTTGGAAAATCTTGAACCATTGCAATAGACCCCTTATAGCACGTCAGAATGCAGCTCAATTTGGATGACAAAACAATGGGTTCCAATTTTCAAGAGATTAAAATTCTTTCATTTTGCCCTCCAAATACACCAGTTTCACATTCGATGCAAACCGCTGTTTTTGAAGACCACAGACTCATTTGCACAGGCTTAGCCTCGTCTATAAGTCAGCTATTCAACGACGTTATTAAAAGTCCGTGGGATTTCAAAACATTGGTATTGTTCAACCTACACATTCTTTGCATTACGGTTGACTTTTGCAAATCATTAGCAAAAGCCAACTGTAATGTAAAGAATGTGCAAGTTGAATAATACCAATCCCACGGACTTTTAATGATGTATTTGAATAGATGACTTATAAACGAGGCTAAGCCTGTGCAAACGAGTCTGTGGTCTTCAAAAACAGCGGTTTCCACCGAATGTGAAACTGGAGTATTGCGCTGCACGACACCGCGGAAATACGTTGTCGGTCACTCTATTGTACTGGTCAGCGGAGTCATATCGTAAACTACAATTCAGCCGGCGTTTTTATTCATTTCACATCTCAAAAAAAGTAACTTCAAACAATAAATATACGATAATGGGCTAATAAAAATTTCAAAAATCTTTATAGAGTCTTTTTGATGTATATAGCCTTTTATAGTTTGTAGCCTACAAGAACGAAAATGAATTATTTCGATCAAAAAATAGCGATTTAACTCGCTTGCTTATCAATAGTAAACGATGCTCAAGCGACTATTTCTTCAACTATAATGTCGATAAAATCTCAAAACTTAGCCGTAAAACCCAATACTTAGGCCTAATACTTACGTAACAGTGAGTTATATAAATTTGAAATGATATATGTATTGCACAAGATAAATTATACTTGCACACGGTAAAAACAATAGCAGATAAAAGACAACTAGCTATGAAGCTAGCTATGAAAGAATTGTTCTTTAGAAGGGAAATTAATTTCGAAATAGGCCCTCTCAAAACCGCCTCAAAAGGCCACAAAATGCCCTTAAAACTACTCAGGAAGCTTCATTGGTAATAGAGCTTTTAATTTTGAGCATTAAATTTTTAGGTTTACGAAAAGCATTTCTCTCAGAAGCGATTTTCTAGCTCTCCTGTGATTCCTTTGAAATTACTTGGTTATTGCACAGGAAGCCCGGTACCAAGAAAACAAACACACATCGCCACAAACACAGAGAATGGAAAACCTGTGTTCAACTCTGTCAACTGAAATGGCCGACCGCTGATCAAAAGGAATGACGTCATAAAACGTATTTCCGCGGTGTCGCGCTGCACGGACGTCAAGTGCAAGGAGTCTATAGCTGTTATTACAGATGCATGCAAATGAGATGCCAATGAGACAACAAGCATTGTATCGACCCGATAGCCTCACTTGTATGATTCTTAAAACAAAAGAATATATCACTAACATCTCATTTGTATGCATCCGTATTAACAGGTATTTTTCCCTTTCCTGTAACATACCAGTATCCCAAAATTCAAATAACAACAGATTATAAATCCTTTCTTTAAAAACTATTTGAGGCAACAAAATTTTATCAAAACTTGGGTTATGGATGCTCCAGTTTGAAATTCTGTAGCTCAGGGTTTGCCTCCATAGCTTGTTATTACAGATGCGTGCAAATGAGATGCAAATGAGACAACAAGCATTGTATCGACCCGATAGCCTCTCTTGTATGATTCTTAAAACAAAAGAATATCTCATTTGCATGCATCTGTAATAACAGCTATTTGGTAATGGAAATATTTTGAATATTCATGTGTTCCAGTGAAGGTCTGTGGAATTTCAAAGTGTTTGTATTGTTGAAGTTGTGCATTCTTTACTTCACTTTGGTATGAAGACTTGTGATTATCTGGCCATCAAGGTGAAGAACAACCTCTACTACCTACTGACATTTCCTTCTTAAGATTTTCAACCTTCTTCCATTCCTCCATCTCTCTTCTTCATTGGTTGTCAAGGCCCTTTTATATGTTGACAACTTTGAGCTGAAACTTGTGTGCAACGGCATTGACAGCGAGACAAGTCTCAAAATGTATTGCGAGAAACTTTCACGAAAAGTCAGTAGAACTGCTTTCTAATTGTGCAACTGAAACTTGTGTCGCAAAAAGGTTTCAGGACAAAATTGCACTGTGTATCACCCCTCTTGAAACTTTTTTCAACATGGTCCAGTAAACAATCCAATCAGAGACCAATCAGCTTGTAATTTCTCTGCCCGATTCATCGTCCCGACACTATCAGGAAGCAAATCGTAGTAGTTTAGAGCCTGATTCGAGCTCGATTCGAAAAATTTGAATCAGCCCGATTACAAAATCTGTAGCACTGTCACAGATTTTCTCATGTCGGCCCGATTTTTAAATTCAAATCGGGCTTGAATCGGCGCACTAAAGTACACGCACAATTTGTTCCCTGACATATCCTGACGAATAATCGGGCGTGTAGATGGGCCTTTACACATCGAAACTTTTTTGGTGAAACTTGTGTGCAATGGTGTTGCGAGACAAGTTTCAGAACAAATTGCACCTTGTAACAGCCCTGTGAAAGTTTTCTCTCACGTGTGACACGTGGTCTTGAGAATAAGATTCTTTGTTTGAGTTGTATCCATGTTCATGTATCTTCTCATGCACAACCATTAAACAAAGAAATGATACTCTAGGGAATGACACGTGGTCCTGAAATGAGAAACATTACCCCAGGGTAAAGAGGTCTATTACGTGAACAACTACAAAACCAAAAAGTCTTATGTGTTTGTTTGGATTTCTCTTGTCTTCGTCAGTAGTAATGAGAGTGGATGTTGCAAGTGTGAGAATCCTTTCTTGGCTTGAGTTGATGTACACTTAACGTTGTTTCTAATCATATTATTGTAGGAATCAAGAGATCTGCAAGTCCCGGTATGACTGGAGACAGCCCTGTCAAGAAAGCAACCACAAGAAGCCTGTTTGACGAGGAACATTGTTACGTCATTGATGCCAAAGCATATGGCAACTGTGGCCGTTATTTGAATGTATGTACATCTCACTACTGGCATGGCGCACGCTCATAATCCTTTAGAAAATCTTTTATCAATATCCTGAAACAACCTCTGGGCCGATCTAAGTCAGGGCATGGCTAACTCACAGATAGAACCCTGAAACAACCTCTGGGCTGATCTAAGTCAGGGCATGGCTAACTCACAGATAGAACCCTGAAACAACCTCTGGGCTGATCTATGTCAGGGCACGGCTTGTTCACAGATCGAATTGAAGTTTAGCGTGTTAGGTTTTGGGAAGGGAGGAAGAATGGAGAACTTGGAGAATAACCCTTGAATCAAGGGAGAGACCAAACAAACTCTACTCACGTGATGCCGAGTCTGTGAATTGAGCCTGAGACCCCAGATGTGAGAGGCGAGTGTATTACCACTACACCACCCTTGTTTCCCAAGCTTGTTAGTTCCACCTTTTTTATTCCATTTCTTCTGTTTTGATTTACAGCATAGCTGTTCTCCAAACCTGTTCGTCCAGAACGTGTTTATCGACACCCACGACTTGCGGTTCCCTCGTGTGGCTTTCTTTGCCCAACAGTAAGTATAGACACTTTACCTTGGGTGTAATGTCTTCCCATTGAAGACCACGTGTCATTCTCTTGAGAATAAGATTCTTTGTTTGAGTTGTATCCATATTCATGTGTCTTCTCATGTACAACCGTTAAACAAAGACATGATACTCTAGGGAATGACACGTGGTCTTGAGAATAAGATTCTTTTCTTGTGTTGTATCCATATTCATGTGTCTTCTCATGTACAACCGTTAAACAAAGAAATGATACTCTAGGGAATGACACATGGTCTTGAGAATAAGATTCTTTGTTTGAGTTGTATCCATATTCATGTGTCTTCTCATGTACAACCATTAAACAAAGAAATGATACTCTAGGGAATGACACATGGTCTTGAGAATAAGATTCTTTTCTTGTGTTGTATCCATATTCATGTGTCTTTGTTGTTATTTTTAGTAACATATCTGCTGGTTCAGAGCTAACTTGGGATTACATGTACGAAGTTGGCAGCGTCCAAGATAAAGTGCTGCGCTGTTAGTGTGGCTCTTCTCAATGTCGTGGAAGATTATTATGATGTCATCAGCCGCCCTACCCTCCCCTCCCTAGTCAAGTCACTGTTCTACTACTAATGAAAAAGACAAAGCAATTATCACTTTCCTTCATATTTCAATTCACAGACCACAATTCATTTGGGTGTCCGATTTCACATCTGCTGACAAAGTTTTTTCAATAGGTTTAATACATATTTATATCGTGTGTAAGGGTTTGTAGTCAGTAGAATGTCATACGAATGTATAATAATGTATAGAATATCAGAATAGCCAAACTGATAACCAATATTCTTAGACAGAGTGAAACTGAACTTTTTTAGACGTTTTTTTCTTCTATTTTTGAGCATTTTTAGCTCTCAAAAGACTATTTTTTTATTTGATCATAATGTGTAGAATGTAATATTCATATCCATTCATTGCATGAACGTTATTGGTACATACGTGTACCTGGATAGATCTATCATAATGTGTAGAATGTAATATTCATATCCATTCATGAACGTTATTGTACATACGTGTACCTGGATAGATCTTTCTCTACCGAACTGGCATTGGAATAAACATATTTTGTTGGTATTTCTTTGTAATGATGTAGTTAGGTTGATCACGAAAAGTGAGAAAAATGAGAGATTAATTATGGGGTGACGTAGTGGTTACTGCCAACCCCACTGATGTGGTGAAAAAAGGTTGGGCAGTTTGTTAGAACCCTGTATAAGGGTCGTTTACTAAGATTGTTCCTTCCCAAAAAATGGTTTGTGGCTGGAAAAATCTTATCAAACGAACCTCTTATAAGGTTTTAGAAAGCTGTCCAACTATTTTCCATGGTTTATGGCTGGAACAATCTTTGAAAACGACCCGCTCTTGTATGGTTCTAAGAAACTTTCCAACTTTTCTTCGTAGTTTATGGCTGGAAAAACCTGTGCAAACGACCCTCCAATATGGTTCTTGCAAACTATCCAACCTTTTCCCGGGGTTTTAAGGACAAGGTTTCTGTCATAAAATGTTTTTGTTGCGGAAAGTGTTGCACGAAACAAAGCTCAGTTCTACTTTTCGAAACGGATTGCAGCAACTGGCAACGCTATTGCACAGTGTATCACCCCTACAGCAAATTTTCTCACTTTTCTCGTTGCAAGTTGCTGAGAAATTGTGCAGTGTAACACCTCACTTCGGCAACCTGCAACGCTATATTTTCGAGCATTGCAAAAAGAAATAGAAAAGAAATACCCCTGTTAGCATCTCATCCAATATCATTTTAAAAGGAGTTTTTGCGCTATTTTGTTGTTTGCCCCACCCCCTCCCCCATCGCCTCGTACCAGTCCCTCTGCTGTAACATGATTCTAATGGGTTATGGGTTTCCTGTGGTAAGCCATTCAACTGTTCAGTTTGTTGAAAGATTCAAGCGTCTTGTTCTCGTTGTTCTTGTCCTTCTTCTTCTCGCATTTCAAGTAAGTCTTACGTGTTAATTTGTATTAATCAGTGCATAAATACATTAGGTACGTGTGATGTAGTAGATCTCTTAGTATGTTCTAGATAAGATTGACTGTAAGGTTCTACAATACACAACTTTGATCATGGAAGAGTTGAACTCGTAACTGTCTGAATTTATCGCCTGTAAAAACCTCATTTAACCAACTAACCAGATAGAATAATGCTTGTAGGATAATGAAATAAGAATCTCAATCCCAAGTACTTTAGCTGGGTTGATATCGTCTGTTTAATGAACAGTTTTGATCATCGATCGATCGAGCGACGCTATAAATGTGGGTGTTGTCTGTCTTGGCAAGTTTCCAAAGTTGCTGGAAGCCGTGTTCCTGTCCTGTACTCAGACAGAATCGTATCAATGGTTTATTGAAACACCTATTCAAACAAATGACCCATTTATAGCAAACTTCTAGGTATATAATTTCTTGTTTTAGTATTTTTTTTCTTTCCCTATCTTTCTTTGATTTTCTTGTAGTGTCCTATGAATCAAGCTTGGTAATTTTCGATTCCATATTGTATTTATTAAACATTTTTCTTGAATCTGTGATATTCGTGGTACACGCTGGGTTCACAAACGTTTGATTTCTATTTCATCGTATTTTTTGACGAATTTAGATGTACATGTAATGGTGAAATGCTTGGTATCTAGAACTATATGTTGTAGGATAATACAGTAGACAATAGAGGGTGCGGCAAGACAGCATCACGAGACATCAGAGGTCACGTGACCATCGTATGTTACATAGATGAACAGTTTTGATCGACAGCTGACAAGAAAGAACTTGAATTCAGTTCAAATATTTTAAATATTTAAATTCTATTGAAAAGTTTTCAAGCATCCTAGTGGAAAACAATGAAGTTGGGAAGCATTTTTATTATGGATTGAAGGATACTGTCAATAGTGATTTGAATAAACAGAATTCCATCCCTGAGTCAATAGAGTGCTATTCTTTCCTGCAGAGTGCTTTTTGATTGGTTAGATACTTGATTCAATTCGGTAAATATTTGATGATATGTCAGCTGTTTGACAATTGACTCCACAACAGTGCAGCAGAATGAAGCTTCAATTTTTTTATTCTGCTTTATTAGAACATAGAGCACAGTCCATAAACCAGTGAAATAATACCAAAAACTTAAGGTTTAATTGTGGTTATGTGACAATTAAAATAACCTGCAAAAATTTTACCCAATATGCACAAGAATGCACATAATATTAAACAATTATTGGATGAAACAGTATGGATAAAAAGTTAAATTTTACACCGTAAAAAATAAGAGAGATCACTTACTGATGTTTCGGATGCTAGTCCTTCGTCAGAGTAAAAAAGGATGAGGTTGAGCATAATATCGACCAAGGCCATGTTATAGGGTTAAGAGAAGGGTGGAGAAAATGGCTGATGTCTTGATTTTTACAATATCATGTGAAAATCAAATTCAATAATTGTTTTATTATCCATTTTGTAAACTAAGAATAAAGATTTAATTTTACTTTCGGAAAAAATAGCAAACGTATTTCCATTTCCATTGTGACCTTGAGTGAACTCAACATGAGAAATGTATTATACATTTATCATGTTGAGTTCACACGATATCAGGGATTGGCTGAGGGCTCTCAGCCAATCAGGAGTGAGATAGTGAGTAAAATGTATCATATAAGACCATATTTGTAATTAATAATAGTTGACAGAATTGTATAATATTAACAACTTCTGCCTAATTATAAGCATCTGATATGGCTGTGTATTTTTACTCATAATTTACCACAAGGTAATTGGCTCACCAAAATGTTATGTGACTCAAAAAAATATGCAGCTGAATCAGATGCTCAACATATTTTTATTTACAAAAAAAGGGTCAAAGAATCATCTTTGCTGATCTAATGTTTGTTCTTTTGCTTATAGACTGACATCTCAAGTTGTTGCTAATCTGCTTCCAAATATTCATTGAAATAAACAAGTTAACACTATAAAAGAAGACCTGAAGAAAGGAAAAACACAGAGGTGATGAGCAAGACCTATCCATAAATGTTGAATGTTTGATACATTGAATAAACATGGATGAAGAAGAAGGGTAAGATATTGATGGTTTATGTTATTTACTCTGTTGGAAACATTTTAAAATGATATTACCCACTTATTATAATTGCTAAGATGTAATTTTGCATTCTCCATTAATTTTGGGTCTGTGAGGTCATGTACATGCACTGGCATTGTACAGCTAGTTAATCAGTGCTCAGACTTGCCATCATACATGCAGGTGTCTACCGCGCCTAGTTGTTTGTTGGTTTTCTCTTGTGCTTTGAGGGTTTTTCTCCAGGTTAATTCTCCAGACTTCCTCCCTGTTCACAAATCAAAATTCCTATATTACAATTACCAGACTATATACTAATTAAGTGGCTTTATATTCAACAGGAACCACTGTTGCCTGGCCTTACTTCTGTTAAGAGTAGGGAATCCATGTCTGCGTCTTTACTTCAAAACTCAGTGGAATGCTGCAGGAAAATACAGACCTTGGACTGACTGCACCCAGAATGGAGCTGACCTGCTGCGGATGTTTAAGCCTCTTCCATATGAAAAGAATACAGTAAAATCTGGTGATACATCACAATGGGACTTGTCTCTTTTTGTCAAAGCTCTTCTTCAATCACGGCCACCATTTGTTGTAGCAGCTAATCTGGTAACAGCCCTTCAAACGTTAAAAGAAATGAGAAACAAGTTGTGTCACTCTCCGATTCCAAGGGTTAAAGCTGCTGATTTCCAAAAGTCATGGACTGATGGATGTAATGCACTGAGCTTATTTGGAGCTACCAATGTGGACTTTGATAAAGTGAAACAAGGTGAGAGTGATATTACAGATGAATCACACCCATCATCCAATAATAACAATGTATATCAATCAGTATTACTTACATTCATTTAGTCATTCATTCCTTTAATTTAGAATAGAATAGAAAAGAAAGGAATAGAACAGAATAGAAAATGAATTAGAAGGGAATAAAGTAGGAAAATAGAATTGAGTAGAAAAGAATGGAATGGAATAGAATGGAACAAAACAGAAACGAACAAGAATAGAATGGAATAGAGTAGGAAAAAAGAATAGAGTGGAACAGAATGGAATAGAATGGAACAAAACAGAAACGAACAAGAATAGAATGCAAAATACAATATATTTATTGTTGTAATCTATGAAGAAAGTGTTTTGGGCTTCAAGTTCAGGGGACTCTTATTTTTGGTAGGGATTAAAGTCGGGGTATGGGGGCCTTATTTTAGAGAGTTTTACCTTGAATGAATAGAATGGAATAGAAGGGTAGGAAATAGAATAGGAATGGAATGGAATATTTACTGATTGATTATTTCATTGGTTACTGGTTATGTATAAACGTGTGGTTCTCTGATACACATCTCTTTTCCCAAGATGTTCAAAAGCCATGGAGTGAACTACTTCCAATGATGAAACACTGTGCAGACCAAGACAAAGCCATTCTAGATGGACTGGATTTAAGTAAGTTGTATTGTAAGGAAGTTTTTTGTTTGAAAACAAAGTTGATGCATGTATATTTAACATTAAATGCTTGGAACCAATAACATATCTATTCTAATGTCTCGTAAAATATTTATTTTGAAATTTATATAGTTAATGGCAAATTAGAACGACTACAACTAGGACAAGAGACCATTGTAGAGGGTCAGTCTAGACTGCAACAAGGACAAGTGACCATTGTAGAGGGTCAGTCTAGACTGCAAGAGAAAATACTTGAAGAATTATCATCACTTAAAAAGTAAGTGTCTGCAGAAGAGCCCTTATAGGGAGCTGTAATGAAGTATGTATGTTTTCTCTGGGGTGGCATGGGCGTCGTAGTAGTTTACCACTCACCTCTCACCACAGTGATCCAGGTTCGAGCCCAGGCTTGTTGTTCTCTCCCTTGCCACAAGGGTTTTCTCCAGGTTCTCCAGTTTTCCTCCCTCCATAAAAATCAACATGTGAGTTGAGTTTGTTTGATGTGTTGTTTTCTCCCTTGCCACAAGGGTTTTTCTCCAGGTTCTCCGGTTTTCCTCCCTCCATAAAAATCAACATGTGATTTGAGTTTGTTTGAAGTTGTTGTCTTCCTTGCCATGAGGGTTTTCTGGTTTTTCCTCCATCCATCTGGTTTCTTCTATGTTGATATTTCTTACAATAATTGTTACCCAAGCTTTCAGGTCTTCGACCCATCATCAGCCGGGATGTAAAAAGGTGATGTTGGCATAGGTCAAGGACCAGAAAACTTAGGTGACAATTATCATTAGAAATTTGAAAGCAAAAGAAACCAGACAGAACAGATGTTAGGAAACCTACAATGAAAGCCTCAAGTTTGATGACATTGTAAATATCAATTTCATCTTATTTTATCATAGTGTTGAGAGGACAAGTTATCAACCTGCAGAGAAAGATCTTTCATCAAGAGCACTAGGTAAAGGCCAAATCTTGTGTTTGTAACAATTGTTCATTCTCCTTTCACTTCAAGCTCAAATTACTTTACTAGTATTGTTTTCCACTCAGGAGCTGGTCAGCTCCTAAAGTCATAACAGCCAGCATTCGAAATCATATGCTTAGATTAGTATTTATGCAAAATTTGAGTGCTCTAGCATAAATACTAGGGAAGTTACAGCAATTTAAAAGAATTTGTATGTGAAACACAGCCATGCCCCGACCAGCCTCGTTTTCATGTTTTTGGCACATTTTAAATGCTTATAATTCTGCAAACAATTATCATTATTCTTTGAAACTGTGCACAGTTACTAATTCACTGATGGTATTTCATGTGAAGACAAAATATCTTCTCAATTCAAAATATTTCAAAAATATTTTTTAACCTTTTCCTTTATGCAAATAAGGAGTGACCGATATTGCATAAGGTCTATAGTCAGCATTGTAAATATTTCGTAGTGCTTTTTTGAATGGATGGATGGATGGATGAATGGGATGGATGGATTATGGATGAATGGATGGATGAATGGGATGGATAGATGGATGGGATGGATTATGGAAGGATGGATGGATGGTAGGATTATGGCCGATGGATGGATGGATGGATAAATGGATAAATGGGATGGATGAATACATAAATGAATGAATGCATAAATAATGAATGCATAAATAAATGAATGAATAGATGAATGAATACAGAATAAATGAATGAATGCATTAAAATAAAGGGATAAATACATAAATGCATAAATAAATGAATGAGTAAATGAATAAATGAATATATACATTAATACACTGAGCAGCAAACAGAAACAAAAGAACAAGAAAACCCTATAAACAATTAAACTCACTTTCTAACTTACAAAAAATTATTATATCGATAGATCAATAGGTAAACAATGATAGGATGAATAGATAGATAATTGAATAGATAGATCAATAGATGGATAGATAAATGTGAAATACAAAACCCATAGTTTTTAACAGTCCAATGAAAAAAACCTCGGATATTTAATCCTTACCTTGTCTTCCCGTCTTTTGGGTGTTAAATTGTCGTGTTTTTATTTTCAGAATATACAGAAAAACTGAAGTCATCCATTAAAAAACAAACCGATTTTCTGTTGGCGAAGGAAGAGGACAAGAAAATTAGAACCGATGACATCTTCACGAATGTGACTATCCAACGTGGCCAGAAACAATTCAAGGAACCCGGGCCTGAAGAAACGAGATATGGCAGGAGGCAAATGGATGAAGTTCCAGAAAGTAGAACAGCACTGAAATCATGTTCAGAGATGTTTGTTTGCCCAGAAAATGATCAGAAATCCACAGCTTCTGGCACGACCAATCCTAAATCTATCTTGTTGATTGGCAAAGGAGGGATTGGAAAATCTCTTTTTTGTCGAAAGTTGGTAAGGGATTGGTCGCATGACCAAATTTTTGAGGAAGATCAAGAAAAAGCCAAAGTACCTGATTTTCAGTTTGTATTCCTGTTGACATTCCGTCAGCTTTCCCGCCCTCAACAAGATCAAGGAGATCAAAAAGAAGAGCTTATGGATTTATGTGATATTCTAAATCGATCCCCACTGTTAAATGAAAAATCAATGATGGATGAGGACTTTCTTCACTACATCATTGAAAATCCTGAGAAACTGCTCATAATCCTTGACGGATTTGATGAGTATAAACATCGAGAGAAAATCACAGGGGACTTTGAAACAAGATACCCAAACAACCCTCATGAAAAAATCCCTGTTCCTGCTCTGTTAGCCAAAATCATGAAAGGAAAAATGTTAAAAGAATCAGTGGTTGTTGTAACTTCAAGGCCTGGCGAAGCCGAGGAATTAAAAGAAATTGTCTTTGATGTGAGATGTGACATTCAAGGATTTTCTTCGGCTCAAGTTGTGGATTACATTAAAAAATATTTTAAAGAGAACGAAAGCATGAAGAAAAAAGTAATTGATCAAGTGGAAGCCAATGAAATTCTTTTAAGTTTTGGCCACATCCCCGTGATGTGTTATTTAATGTGCTATTGTATTAAATGGTACATGACTGAATCAAAAACCACAGATAAACTACCCGTCACAAGAACAGAACTTTATCATCAAGTCATTAAACTATTTATCAAGAAACATTCCTCTTCTAAATATGAAGAAATGGAAGAAACTAAAGTAAAAGAAATATTACATAAACTATGTAAGCTAGCAGCGAATTTAACAAAGAAGGGACAATATATTTTCAACGAAAGCGATATGAGGAAACTCAATTTTAAAGAAGAAGAAATTACAAACCTGAAAGCGAGTGGATTACTTGACTGTTGTCCTGGCGTTCAAAAATCTCCATCCGAGAAACCACCACTTGAATATACCTTTACACACCTAACGATTCAAGAGTATCTTTGTGCCTATTCGTTTGTAGAGAAAAAAGAAATACCGAAGAAAAAGAAAACGAGTGATGCAATCTACACATTCACGGCGGGGATTTTGTCAACAAAAAACGATGAAAAACTGATGGAAGAATTGATAGAAAATATCAAACCAGAGGATGTAGATGATGATAGGAATCAACTGCTAACTTTATCCTGTCTGTACGAGTACAAAGACGATGGGTTTTCTACCAGAGTAATAAATAACCTTAAACACATATACTGTCGTGAGGATGGGTGGATTGTATTTAGTGATATAACTGATATCGATTGTTTGTACATAAGTTATTTATTAGATATAATGAATTTAATCAACGCAGAACAAACTAAACAACATCTAACATCTACACAGTCATTTATTGTTAAGATATTGTTCATTAGTTGGTCATCTTTATCAGCAACAGGGATCAGAATGTTGTGTAATTCTCTTGTTAGTATTTCTACTGTTACTGGACTGGGGCTGTTGGATTGTAAATTAGACGATGAATGTGTTGTAATAATATCTAACATGTTGTCTGACACTAATATAACTGACCTACACCTAAGTCATAATAATATAACAAATGTTGGACTTCAGTGTTTGTCTTCAATGTTAAAAACTGGTGATTGTCGTGTAAAAGAGTTAGACTTACAGAGTAATGATAAAATAACTGTTGAATGTAAACACTGGGCAAGACAACAGATCCCTGATGTTAAGTTGTATATTTAGATGAATCTAACTTAAGCTTATTTATGTAAAAAAAAGACAATGAACCGATAATAAACAAGTAGACAATAATCTGTTTTTGTAAATAATAACATATTTTATTGAATAATAAAGATATTCTTGTAGTTTTATCTTTGCAGTTGATTGAAATGATTCTTGTTTTACTCAACAAATATTCAAACAAATCCATTGAAAATCAAAAATATTTCTTGACAAATGTCCAGTAGTTTGATATCAATACAAGTACAAGTTTGTTTTCATCAATATTTTTATTCAACCAAGTTAAAAGAGACTTTTCAACAAATAAAGTCATTTTTCTTCATATTATGAACAAGTGAGTTGGACTTGAAACACGAACAACAGAAAAAATACTTGTTTTCTTTGTCAAATCAAAATATTTGCCATCCAAATGAAAGAAACCATCAATATTTATCCTTATTTTAGAGCATTTGATTGATAAAATAGTATTTTGAGTTGGTTTTGTTTTGTTTTGAAGTCAACAAAAACTTGTGGTGAAAAATGGCGGCAAATGATGGTTTGTTTTGTACAAGACTTTAGTTGAACATGAACGAAGAAAACACTACACGACTAATACAAGCTGGAATAATCCGAATAAATCAAGAAATAATTCTAATGTGGTTCAATAATTATAGTTATCTAGTTTTATTTTCAATGTGAAGATCAGCAATAATTCAGCTCACCTCAGTTTATTCACTTGTCTTTGTTCAGCTCACCTCGACTCTGAAAGAAAATAAATAACGTGGATATTTAGAACAAATTCTTTACTCAAAAACAAGACGTCTACAAAACAAACTTTCCTTGTCGTTTTGGTTTTTCTTTTCCTGGGTCTTTTTACATCAGATCAAAGAGGACAAAATACTGACTAAACGAAGGTCTTGACTGCCCACATTTTCCAGTTTGAGATTCTCGAAAAAAAGCGATATTTTCTCTAACTTTTCTAGACTTTTGCAAACAGATGTCAATATATTCAGTAGTTGAGGTATTTTCTTTCAATGTGGTTGGTTGTGTAAGTCAGTAAACTGTTGGGAAGAGAGCAATAATCCAGTAGAAATTCTTGGTTGATGAAGAACAAAAAACAAAACCAACTTTGAAAAACTGCAAACCAACAAGTCACGTGATGAAAAGAGCGGGAAAATAATCATCGACGCTGATTGGTTCATGTTGGTTCATGTCAGGTTACTTGAACCAATCAGAGAACATCAATTATCATAGAATGAAAAATATTATTCATCGTGGAAATGTAATCAATGATACTTTATCCGTTTGTCTCACGATTGAGGGTCATTTGTGGAAAGGACCATGACGTTTTGACTGCAAGCTGCTTGTCTTCATTTCGAATGGGTTTCCTTGCGGTCACAAAACCGGAAAAACAAGAAAGAGCACAGTTGTGGCCAGCTTTGATTAGCCGAGGATTACGTCATCGTTTGATAGAAGAATTCTATTGGTTGATAGAATTCCTCTCGAAAAATCATTATGTGAATATGAGTGTTGCGTGCACACAGAATGTTGGACCGTAGAGCTATGTTGTTCCCAAAATTTAAAAAGATATTTTTTATATTAAAATGCATTCCTAGGGGTCTGTTCATTATTAACATTGAAGGGGGGCTGGTATAAAATGGGGCGGATGAAAATTTTTCAGCCATGATATAGTGGGGATGGTTTTATTTTTTAAGATCAAGAAGGGGGGATGCAGGGCCCGCGGAGAGGGAGGGGCTTGGGGGACAGAAAAAACTCCGGTCGTGTACCCCCCCCCCCCCCCCCCACTGTTAAGCTTGCTCCACGGGCCCTGGGATGTAAGTTTTTACATGAATTCTTAAAAATAAAGATAGTCCAAAGCTGCCACTACACAGTTATTATATCCAGTGGTTTTTATGAGATTGCAGGGTCTTTTCATTTGTTTGTTGAGGGGTGGAGGGGGGGGGGGGGGCTTCCTTCTTTCTTTATAAGAGAGGGAAGAAGCCAATATATAATTAGAAGGGCAATATAATAGTCCACATATATGAACGGAAGAATAAGGGTCCTAGGCACCAAGAACAAGACGTCGAATGCCCACCAGAATCACACCAGACAGTGATATGGGGCGAGTGATTATGAAATAGCATATGTTGATAGTGTTTGTACTGATGATGCAAACGAGGAAGAAGACGAGAAGGACGAAGACATCAACAATGATATAGCTGTGTTTAGTCAGTTGTATGTATATTTCAGAGTAAAACTTTTCGAATTGAACTTTAATTCCAACCTCTAACCTGTTATACAGTATGACTAAGAATTCTCGTGGAATTTTTGCAAAGAAATGTATGTGTCCAGCCCTGATAATGAGGCTGATAATGCATATGATGTTTATCTTTTATCATTTTATCATTTATCATTACAATGCTTTTCTTTGCAAATATAAAGAAATCTTTGCAAAACTTTATGATATTTTACTAAATATCAATGTGACAAATTTGATAGTCAACTCCTTTTTCTGATAAATCAAGTACCTTATAATGTGACGCTAGTGTGATAAGGGTCTATTAATAGTAACATATTTTTGTGTTTTGATGTGTAGCGTTTTGGAGACTGATGCTGTGCCTAAGTGTGCTGTATGAATTGGTTTTGATCTTCATCTTGTTTCAGGTATTGTTCCTTCATTAATCATAACAATTACTGTTGAATAATACTGCATGAGTTTGAACACTATAGACTACATTTCATGCTATTATTCACTATTCCACCAAACTTTCTCTATTATACAAGAGAGTAATAGAGTACCAACATGTGATGTCATCAAATTCCAAATTTTGCAGTTCAGTTTTGAAATGTTCATATTTGAAGAGAACACAACATTGACTACATTTCTGCCAACTTTAACGCTGCTGTGAGGCGTAGAAATGGAGATATTGGGCATGCATGTAAACTTCAAAAATACCCAATACATTTTGATTTTCACTTGCACAAATGTTTGTGACCCCTCCCCCTAAAGTGCCCTTTGTCTCTCTTATCTTAGCCCCATCCTTTGTGGAGCATAAAAATTTTTGGCCTCCTTCATTTGCAGCAGCCCACCCCCGTCCCTGTAATTAATGACTGGTCTCTTATATCGTATTTTGTTTCAAGACTTTAGATGATGCCAGGCAGTTGTTAAAGTATGTTGACAAAAGTCTTGGGGAGCCATTACCAGAGACCCTGTACTGCAAAGATTGTTCATTTTATACTCCTGGTCACCCTGATGGCCCATTCCATAACTTCATGGTAATCAATTATTATTAGAATTATATTAACAACATTAATAAACTGGTCATTCTATCATTCATACACTCACCATGTACTTTTACTGCGTGATATGTGAAAGTATGATCACATTTAATGTATTCACATACTTGTATGCACAGGCTATTTGCTGCCAAACAAGCTTTAACATGCCTTATTTGGTAAAACCAGATAGCTTTGCATTGGAATGTGTCGGTTAACATCCAAGAGCCCTTGCATAAAAGTATGCAAATACATTATTGCCAGTCATACTTTTGCAAGTCAGTCTGTAACAATCATTTGTGATGAAGAAAAAGTTGAAAAAATCAGTGATTTTCTGTACTTTTTATGTGTAGAGTAACTGCAGTTTGTTTATAAGAAAGCTTGTCTCATTTATTGATTGATATTTAACTGTTTGTTTTGTGCAGGAAAAATGTGACTTTTTCGTGTTTTGCCATTTGATTGGTTGATGGGCTAAGGTAAGCCTCTTACTTGATTAATATTTAATATTTTCCTCCATGGTACACGGTGGAGTATGGATATTTTTTGGAGCCATACATTGAATGTGCATAGTGAATAATTAAAGTGCGCCTATCCTCTGATACAATACTTTCAGCATCGATTCTACATGAAGTGAATATTTGATTGGTGAAATATTTCTTTATTCGAGTGTTGGGTCTTTAAGTTATGAAGGTTTATACTTGCAATATGTTAATGACAGTGACGTCATTGTAGGCTTTTGAGTGTATTTGTTTTACTCGTAATACTAAACACTGGCCATTATATGAGATGCATGGGTGGCGTAGTGGTGAGAGTGCTTGCCTCTCACCAAGGCGACCTGAGTTTGAGCCCCACTGGGCTCGGTGTCGTATATGTGAGTAGAGAGCTTTTTGTTGGTTCTCTCCCTGGGGGGGTACGTACTTCGGGTCGTTTCATACGGGGATGCTCCGCCCAGACTCTTGACCCCTTACCCTTTGATATATCAAATTTAAGCAAAAAGTTACCCCTTTTATATACTTTTTTGCCTGAATAGGTACCCCTTTCATATACTTTTGAAGAAAATCTACCCCTTTTTATATCAAAATTCACAAATTCCCACCCCTTTTCTATACCTGTGACCTGAAAAACGTACCCCTTTCAGGCGGAGAATCCCCATATAGTCAATTATAGGGAGTACCCCCCCCCCCCCCCTGGGGTTCTCTCCTGTGCTGTGAGGGTTTTTCCGGGTTCTCCGGTTTTTCCTCCCTCCTCAAAAATCAACTTCTAAATTCCAATTGGAATGCAGTGGAGGAAGAGGCACTCGGTGGATTCCACTGTTAATTCTCATTTTCTCCTATTTTTTTATGAGACACCAAATTTACAGTAAACGTTGAGGAAACCATGAGTATAATGATGATGCTTTTTAAATACTTTTATGTGAACCTGTTTGTATATTTAATGAAGCCTGCCATGATGTCACAGTCATTAACATATTGGAAGTATAAAGTTAACCTTCATAACTTGAAGATGCAACACTCTAATGAAGAAATATTCCACCATTCAACTATTCACTTCATGTAGGATCGATGCTGAGAGTATTGTATCAGGGGTTAGGCGCACTTTCATCAATAATTATTAGTTGATGTGTTTGTTGTTTTTATGTAGGCCCTGATGATTCGTGATTCGTGTTTATGTACTGTTAGAAGTATTTTGATTGAGATTCTTGAATACACACTGGAACATCAACTGCCTAACTTCTGTGAATGCTGGTGGGACCATCTAAGTTCAACTACAGATAGTTTTACTATATTCCATATTTTCTATATTCCATACTTTCTTAATATTTCATATTTATGCAAGCCCTAAGCCTCATATTCATGCAGTTCTGTCAGCCTTCAAAAAATCGTTTTAAATTTGGAATTTTTAGTTGGGCTTCCTGTGGTTGAACTACCATTTTTCATCAAATAAGTGCACAGTGTGGTCAGTTGAAAATGGTTTTTGGTCAGGGAAATGGCAGGAAATTTTATATTTCCAGATGAGTGGGAATGCTCAACCATGGAAATAAGTTTCTTTTATATTCTTTATTTGTAGTGGATAATGGATGCTGTTGGTATTTGTGAATATTCTGACACTGAAATGAGGCTAACCCTGAGTAAATGAGTC
The DNA here is from genome assembly GCA_964019055.1 of Anthopleura xanthogrammica. Classification (NCBI taxonomy): domain Eukaryota; kingdom Metazoa; phylum Cnidaria; class Anthozoa; order Actiniaria; family Actiniidae; genus Anthopleura; species Anthopleura xanthogrammica. The sequence continues at coordinate 9,849,603 of OZ025222.1, read as the reverse complement.
TGTAATCAAGGAACACAGCAAAATTTGATTATTTTGAAAACAGTGTATCAAAAAATACATACGTTTTACATCTTGGTTTTTGAGTTAGTACTTGATCATAATTTTAACATAATAAACTAGTATAAGAATAAAAAAATCACCACTCATTAAATGTTGTCACAAATACTTTACATTTGTACCTGGTTAAACCAAATTCATAAATTACGTTTCTTTTCTAAAAAATTACATTAATTTTTTGGATCCTGTAAGGAAAAATAATTATTCCAAGGTTAGTCAGTGCTCTGCGCCATACCGTGAACTCTTCCACAACTTTTTGATTTGTTTTTTGAAAACTTTTTGACATCTTTTAATTGTGTTCTTTACTATTAACTAATTAGGCATTGGCGCTTCACTGTGATGTTTCAATAGGCAGAATTTGTACAGCGATGTTATGATATCGAGACATCTAAGTGAAGCTTCAACATCTAATTGGTTAGCGGTAACAAACACAAATAAAGAAGAGGAAAGGTTGTTTCAGGGTTCTTTCTGTGAGTTGGCTGTGCCCTGACTTAGATCAGCCAAGAGGTTGTTTCAGGGTTGGATCTGTGAGTTAGTTTTAAGGTTTGATAATTTAGTGTTTGTATGGTAAACAGCAATATAGTTTTAAAACAAGACAACCCAAATGCAAGTTTGGCTGATGGTTTTTTAAAAATGTGTCCATACAAACCGGCCAACCATGGCATGGGCTCTCTGGTTTTACTATATTAAAAACAATTATCTAATTATTAAAAGCACAATAAATATTTTAGTATAAGTGAGCTAGTATTCCTTCAAACAGCATGAGCCTTTCGCTGTGCAAAAGGGTTTTCTATGTGAACGATAGGTTCATAGGTCCATCTTCTACTACAACGACATTCAACTCCACATTTCTCAGATCCACACGAATCACAAGGGAAATGACAGCCAGGACAGTTAAGATCTTGGCAATCACATACATCTTTATTATCTGATAAACGAATTCCAGATCGATCGTGATAGTTACGTCTTCTTGGAGGTTTTCTTGGTCTTCTTCGAATTCCATTTAAGCTTACATCTTCCTGATTCAAATCATCATTCAGGTGATTTTCTGTCGTTCTAACAAATTGTCTAACTTTTCTCTGTTCTCGTCTGCTTTTATCAGGGTCAAAACTAGCCAACTGTGGTCCTGGGTTTCTGAATTGAAGTATTTTAAGTAGTTTTTCTGTTTTATCTCCTTCAGTTGACCCAATAGATGTTCTTCTCGAACTACAACCACTTGCTTGAACTGGTGAAGAATTTGAACTTTCCCCAGCCACTTTACCATCGATATTTTCACTTATATCCTCATTAGAACAAATATTTGTCTCTTTTTCCTCCTTTGGTTCTTGATCCATGGTAACATTAAGAAATTATTCAAGTTTTCAAAGTTAGAGAAAAACAAAGAAACAACGTGACCCATCCGCCATTTTGAATAACGACCAGTGTTCTTTGCGCTCCTCGTTCACTTGCAATTAAATATTCCTATTCTCTTTCATTTCTTTCGCATTCAAATCATCATTTTTTCTTTTATTTCCATTACTTCCATTTCCCATCCCAATACCACCTCACAAATTTTCAGTAAGATAAGAAAAGATAAAATACTCAAAAATTGCAAAAAAAAATATTAAATATCAAAATTGCAAAAAATATCGAATTTCGTCTTTCAACCCATTTTTGGTTTCGTTTCTTTCTCTTTCCAATAATCTTTTTTTCCCCCCAATTAATTCCATTTTCCATCCCAATGTCACTTCACAAATTTTCATTAACGTTAAGAAAAAATAAAATAAAATAGTTTGAAAAATCGAATCTCATTTGTCCCATTTTTGGTTGCATTCTTTTTTTCTTCCATTCTCGCCCATCGACTAGTTTTCTTCCTTTTTTCCCCCTGGCCTTTTTTAGGCTACTTTTCTCTAAATCTTAATTTTATCTGGTGACAGTCACACACGATCAGAAACGAGAGTCCCAGACATACTTACTGTAAAATAATACGCCATTGTAACAATATTACTCAGTAAAACAATAGAGTTTATTATATTCTCGACGTATCTCAAAGCAGGTCATTTCCGGTTTAGGTACAGGTCTCGTTACCTGGGCTGCAAGCAAGGATTCGTTAACAATTTATGACATCTTTTTTCAGTATTTTATCATCTTTACGCGACATTCAAATACGTAGTTAGCAAAAGAAAACGTAATACTGATTATTCTAAACACGAAAGTATTCATCGTGACTCTGGTTATAAAGAAAGAGGAAAAACTTCGCAAAACTTCAATTGAGGAAAAAATTATTTATTTGCAAACGCAACACAATGAAAGAGGTAAGAAAATGGTTTAAATTTTAGGTTTTTTACTTAACAACTGCTCATTTATATTTTCATGGACTCTAACCTTGCTTTTAGTACTAAAATCTCTTTAATATTTTGTGTCTTTCGTTGGAAATTCAAGCAATCTGAAGAAGAGAAAAACGCTAATGAGAACGAAGTGAAAACAGTGGAGCCTCAAAGTAGTCTTCTATGGCGAATTTCTGGTGGTGTTTATAGTAAAGCAGCGACGGTTGCTGGTGGAGTTGGATGGATTGCTGGATCAGCTATATCGACAACTTGTTCTGCTGTAACTACAGTCGGAGGGTATGCTATTACACCGTTTAAAAAAGAACCGAAGCACAAATCAGATTGATCGATGGAGTCACTCATGAAGTTTTTCACGAAGCTTTGTACTTTGAACTCTTTGAAAGAAACCCTTTCGCTGTTCCATGAGTAAACACTACAAAGGCTTCCAATATTTCCACACAAAAAATCGCAAAAAATATGAAAAATACAATTAATTACGACTCTAAAAAAACCTTATTTAAAAACAGTTGTGTTTGACAGTACAGTATTCCGATATTTCATCATTTTGTGCCACGTAGGATGAAACTCCATGAAAAATGTCATTTTTTCGCACCATTTCTTGTATATCATTACTAAACTGCTATTATAACATTGTATAACATAAGCTGACTGAAAAAAATTAGTAATTAGAGATTTTACTGTGAGCTTATATAAATTATGGCTGTGAAAGACTTGGAAATTTTCTGTGATATGCCTCAGATAGATTAATTGTTTTTAGGTAATTTGACTCGATTGCGTCTTTTGGACAACAAAACTGCTTTGTTTTGTTTAGCTAACGTTACTAAAAAATGATTACACCTCTAATAAGATTTATTAAAGTAGTTTTTCTTTAAAAATGATATTTCTGATAGAATATAGAAGTGAACATGCTTGTGCTAAATAATTTGAACAACTGGGTTTATACAGGGGGGGAAAATGCAAACACAGATGATAATTTTTCCAAAAAAAATTAATATAGATTGTAAAAAAATATTTGTTACATTAAAAAATTATATATATTGTGTGTCTTTTCTGAAACAAAACAAAAAAAATATTTCATTAAAAATATCTAATTTAATTTATTTTTCGTTTGAATTATACCCGAGCTAGCTTTGGCTTGTTGTTTATCAACTTTTAAGATCTATATTAATTACTTTTTGAATGAGAAATAGCATGAACTGAAATATTTTACTGTGAAAAACCATTAATGAAAATAAAAAATTTAAAATATTCTACAGAATTACAAAAATTTGGTGGTTTTTTCTCTTCATTTTTTTATGTAAATTTTTCTTGGAATTCTTGTCTGATAGCCAGACTAATTTTATTCTCTCCCCTTTCTTTGAACTACAGTATCATAGGTTAGCTATTCAATTCTATTTCAAAAATAATAGAAAATAAATTAAAAAATAGATGAGAATTAACAGTGGATTCCACAGAGTGGCTCTTCTTCTACTGGGTTCCAATTGGAATTTAGAAGTTGATTTTAGCAGAGGGAGGAAAAACCAGAGAACCTGGAGAAAAACCCTTGAAGCACAGGAGAGAACCAACAATCAACTCTACTCACATACAATGCCGAGTCCAGGAATATTTTTTTTAAATCTTAACTGTGAAGTTTTTGAAATGATTAAAAATAAATTTAATATTTTTTATTGTTTGTACAAGAGATATAAATACCTGATTAGATGAGAATACATAAAAAATTAAAACCCAATAGAGACCATTTTTCGAATTAGTAAAATACTGTTCCTTGATTACAGACTCGTTTACCTCAGGGTTAGCCTCATTTCAGCATCAAAATATTTACAAATACTAACGGTGAAGTAAAGAATGCACAGCTTCAACAATACAAACACTTTGAAGTTCCACAAACCTTCACATGAACTTGTGAATATTCGACTACACAAAATGGAGGCTAACCCTGGGAATTTGAAACTAACATATTCATTCTCTCTCTCTCTCCACCATTTGGTAATGCTACAAATTCTAAACAGACAATACGGTAAAATTAATGCAGAGAAACAAATGCGCAACTTAAGCAATTGCTGTTATTACCGATGCATGCAAATGAGATATTCTTTTGTTTTAAGAATCATACAAGTGAGGCTATCGGGTCGATACAATGCTTGTTGTCTCATTTGCATCTCATTTGCATGCATCTGTAATAACAGCAATTGTTTGAAGGCAATGGAGTATACCTCTGATATCTGCTATTGAGTCTATTTTATCTATTTCACTTATAGACACATTACACATATTTTTTTTTACATTTCTACATACTAGTAATGTTAACTATGAACAAACAATACAACAAGAACACACTGTATTTCTGCTCTTTACACCCATTTTCATAACTATGCAGCCCAGAAAAATATCCAAAACTTAAAACCAAGTTTTCGCTAGCAATGCAAGCATAACAATATAGACTCCTTGCAGCACATCCGAATGTACCTCAATTTGAAAGAAAAAACAATGGGTTTCCAATTCTCAGGAGATTGAAATTCTTTTGTCTTGTCCTCCAAATTGAGCTGTTTTGACGTCACGTGTAAGGGGTCTATATCTTCTTTTATTCTTTTACAGTTAGCTAACCCCATTATATTTGGGCAGAACATTTTGTTAACAATAAAGTATTATCTGCAATTGCATATTTTGTTTAGTCTCCTTCGCAGCTGTCAATAGATTTAGTCACAGATCCTCACAGGTCCATGAAAAGAGGAGAGGAGAAGACCCATGAGGATCTGGACTGAAACCAGTAATAACAGCTGCTAAGGAGACTATATATGTTGTTATGCTTATGCTTGCATTACTAGTAAAAGTAAGACTTATTTTCTGGGTTTTTGGCTTAAGTTAACTACATTTTCAAAGCCCAGTTTTCTGAGTTAGTATTTTTTTGATTGACTGCAGCCAAAAATCTAGGAATCTTGAGCTGCATTGGTCATGTTATTATGAAAATAAATGTAATTGTACATAATGACAGTCAATAACATAAATGATGGAGTGTAGTAGAGGTCATACACCAAATTGAAATATGACGACCAATTTGAATAACTATAAAATTAATATTGTTCTGGACTGACTAGCCTCTTGTTCATGTGGAAACATAAAAGCGTTTTTACATAAGTGTTTTTACATGTATGAGAGGCTAGTTAGTCCTGAACAATAGTTATTCAAATTGGTGGCCATATTTCAATTGGGTGTATAGGAAGAGAAAAACGGCTTGAATTTTGGTGACTAGATTGGTGTGGGTTATTTTATGTCATGATGGACGGTGCCCTGTATGATCGGATCGCATCATGCACTGGTGTTTTGTGAAGTAGTTTAAGCTTCATCGTATCTACTCTCTCTATTGCATCCCCTGGACTCACTTCAACGTTGTAATTGTTGGCCTGAAAAAAGATATTTTGTGATACATTCAGTCAAAGATTACAGTTTAGGTGGATTACTGCTACAACAACAACAACAACAACAACAACAACTGCTACTACACTATTGACCCTTGACTCCCAAACTGTCAACCAGACCCATGCGCTGCGTCTTGACAATCTCATAGTTATGCTACTAATGTTTAGACAAAAATATCATATAAGCATAAAACGGCAGTACATACCAGCTGTAGTGTTGCCAGAAAGTACCGACATATTTCATATGGTTCCTGGAAGATTGCCAAAGTATTATGTCAATACTGATAATGATATATGGTTATGGTGATGATGATGACAATGATGGTGATGATGATGGTGCTGATAGTGATGGTGATGACAATGATGGTGATGATAATGGGTGATGATGATAATGATGGTGATGATAATGATGGTGATGATGATGATGATAATGATGGTGATGATGATGATGATGGTGATGATGATGGTGATGATGATGATGGTGCTGATAGTGATGATGATGACAATGATGGTGATGATGATGGTGCTGATAGTGATGGTGATGACAATGATGGTGATGATAATGGGTGATGATGATAATGATGGTGAGGATGATGATGGTGATGATGGTGGTGATGATGGTGATGATGATGATGATAATGATGGTGATGATGATGATGATAATGATGGTGATGATGATGATGATGATGACAATGATGGTGATGATGATGATGGTGCTGATAGTGATGGTGATGACAATGATGGTGATGATAATGGGTGATGATGATAATGATGGTGATGATAATGATGGTGATGATGATGATGATAATGATGGTGATGATAATGGGTGATGATGATAATGATGCATTGTCATGATTAAAGAATTATTTACCTTATTTTTCATCATCTCAGCAAATGGCATTGTTTCTTTTTCTGTACAAAACAAAATTAAAAAGCAGATGACTTTTTAAGAATAAAAACTGATCTAGTACACCTCTTTAGCTTTGTATGCAAATTGCTCATTTCAGACCACATGGCATTCCCTTGAGAAATGTTATTTTATTAAAATATTTACACATGAAAGAATCAACTCGCAAAACTTTCAAGGTCCTGGAAAAATCCATTATCAATTTCCAAAACTTTCCAGGACTTTCCAAAACCTGTACTGAACCCTGATCAGATTTGTGTTTCAAGACGACAAAGTATTTCCAGTATAGAAGAGTTAAATTAAATAGTTTGGACTGACCTTGGAATGACCCCAAGACCTCTGAGCCATATTGGTGAATATCAAATTGCCGATGTGTTTCCTCTATCTCAAGGGTTGGTACAATTCTGTTCTCCCATTCCTTCACTCTGCGGCTAAGATCTGTTTCTTTGGCATAGTGTTGTGCTTCTAGGAGATAACCCTCCTGATATGGGAATAGTGATGGGGAATGGTGAGTTAATATCATCATCATCACATCACCCCTCATCATTGTTGTCGTCATCCATCTTCAACATCATCACCACTCATCATCATCATCATCATCATCACCATCATCACCACTCATCATCATCATCAACACCATCCATTATCAACCACATTACCACCACGGCCATCATCATCACCATCACCACTATCCATCATCATCATAATCCCCATAATAATCATCTCCATCATCATCGGGCTGTACTAAACAGCGAAACAAAGAAACGAAACCAGAAACGAAACCAGAAACGAAACGAGATTTTTTCAAAAAGTCAAATATTATACTATAGAAATAAAAAATACTACATAAAAATATAGAAAAATCTCACCTTAATATAACCGGCTTGAAGTCAGGCGAAGTGTCAGAACGAAATACTGTCAATAAAACATGTATCAGTCCTTCTACTTCTTGAGTTCAGTGCTTACTAAATTAAACTTGTTCTCAGTCCTAATCAAATCTATTTATGTAATAAAAAGTTCCAAAGGGACGTTTAAGTTGGACAGGAAGGTTGTGATGTCAACACTGAATCCAAGTTATGCATTCCTGTGTTCCTAGTGGTCAGTGGTTGGGCTTCCTGTGTTTTTGGCTAAACAAACATGGCGACCATCCAAGCTGGCGCATTTTCATGGTGGAAAACACTCCATTTTCAAAATTGAAATTGGGAACTCAAGAAGTAGAAGGACTGATACATGTTTTATTGACAGTATTTCGTTCAACTTATCAATTTTAACAACTATTGGACACTACAAAGTCAAAAAAATGTTCTGACACTTCGCCTGACTTCAAGCCGGTTATATTAAGGTGAGATTTTTCTATATTTTTATGTAGTATTTTTTATTTCTATAGTATAATATTTGACTTTTTGAAAAAATCTCGTTTCGTTTCTGGTTTCGTTTCTTTGTTTCGCTGTTTAGTACAGTCCATCATCATCACCATCAACAGACTTTCAAAATCATAGTCATAACTAGAGCTGGTTTGCTTATGAGCGTAGTTGCAAGGATATTGTATTAAACGAGAGCACAAACATACCACATATCTGCGGACAAGATCTTCATAGCCTGATACTACCAGCTCTTCTTGTGGTTCTGATGAAGAAAACATAATCATGAATAAACTATTGTAGAATTCTTTACCTTGGGCGTACAAAAAAGCTTTTCATTCCCCCAGACTGACTGATTTTGTATAAGTATATATTTCCATTTCAGACCATGAAAATATAGAACTCTTTACCTTGGGCATACAAAAAAACTTTTCATTCCCCCAGACTGACTGATTTTATATAAGTATATATTTCCATTTCAGATCATGTGTCATTCCCTTGAGAATATAATTCCTTGTTCAAGTTGTATCCATATTCATGTTTCTTCTCATGTGCAACCGTTAAACAAAGACATGATACTCTAGGGAATGATACATGGTCTTGAGAATAAGAATCTTTGTTTGAGTTGTATCCATATTCATGTGTCTTCTCATGTGCAACTGTTAAACAAAGAAATGATACTCTAGGGAATGACACGTGGTCTTGAGAATAAGATTCTTTGTTTGAGTTGTATCCATATTCATGTGTCTTCTCATGTACAACCGTTAAACAAAGAAATGATACTCTAGGGAATGGCATGTGGTTTGAAATGGAAAGATATTGTGCCCAAGTTAAAGAAGTCTATCAAAGTGACATAAATATATAAATATTTAATGTAAAAGATAAATCTATAAAATAATGAGATAATACTGGCAGACAGTCATATATTGATGTACCTGTTAGTTCTTCATTATCAGGCATGTTGTCAGGGACACCAAAATTGTCATCATCGTCACCATAGTCCTCATTGCCCTCTGGAGCCACTGATGAAAAGAATGAATAAATAAGCTTAGGATGAAGATGGTTCTGAATGAAAACAAACAGTCGGCTATCATGGTGCGTACCATACATAGGACCATCCCCTTCTTGCTCTTCATTCTCTGGCTTATATTCTGGCACAACAGCATCCAAATCCTCTATCTGTTCTTGAGTCAAATACTCTGCCTACAAATAAATAACCATTTAATTGCAATATATTGTATGTTATAGTTTCTGAGGGTGGTAAGGTGGTAAGGTGGTGGAAACAATGTTCTTTCACCACTGTGAGTCCTATGAGTTGGGTTGCAGGTCTGATTCCTGAAGACACCATGTGACATCATCATCATCATCACCATCATCATCATCATCCCCATCATTGCAACATCACCATCATTGCACCATCACCATCACCATCAGCATGGCACCATCACCATCATTTATCATCATCACCATAACTGTCATCATCATCATCTGCCAACACCATCATCACTGCCATCAATCATCAACAAGCCTCATTACATTGCCATCATCATTATCACCATCATAACCATCACCATCATCACAATCACTGTCATCAATAAGCCTCTTCATTACCATTATCATTATCATCCACAACATTTATTCTTCAAACCTACCAGCATCTTCTTCTGTTTCTTTTCCAGTTCTTGTCGTCTTCTGAATTCAACCCAGTAAAGATATTCAAATTCTGCAACAGTACAACACAAATCAATGTAAGAACAGAATATGTTAGTACTGAAGGAGCCCATTTAAGAAAATAAAATCAGAACAAATGATGAGCATGTAGCAATGAAGGGAGTGGTAAAATAGTCTGTGCTTTGATATTTTTTTACAGTTTCAAAATCTAATACTATCGTCGTTACAGTGCTTTTCATAATTCTGCAACCTAACCAACTCCAGACATCTGGTGTTTTTGCATACCTCAAGCAAATTTGCAATGGGCCAAGTTCATATCCATCAAGCGATAAAAAAATCCTGTGATAAGACACCTATTTTTACACAGGAATTTCTTTATCGTTCATGATAGGAATGAACTCGGCCTGTTGTAAATTTGATTAATGGAATCCAAAATGCCAGACTTCTGGAGTCAATACCTGTAGGTCACGCAATATATTATTAAAAGGGCTGTCAATCAATAAGCTTATAATACCTTTATAAACCGGAGCTTTGAGAGGATTTTTTGGAAATTTAGACGCATGTGAATGAACTGCAAATGAAATAATAAATAAATGAAATATCTTAGATTTGGTTAAATGTGATTATAAGGGAAGGTTAAGACCAGTTTACAGAGTATAACTCTTGCTTACAACTGTCGCATGCAATCTGCTTATGCCATGCTTACAACACATATTGCATTGTGTCAATCAATCCTACAACTTGCTACAACTTTCTTCTTGTCGTACACAACAGTCGTGAACAAGTTGTAGGGTTGATTTTCACGAAGCAATTCATGTTGTAAGCATGACACAAGTAGATTGCATGCGACAGTTGTAACCAAAAGCTATACCATGTACATGTAAATCAGCCTTTAAACATGAAGATTTTCCAGGGGTCTCAGGTGGAGGGGCACTTTGGCTGATGGGATATTCGAATCACTCACATGCCATGGTACAGAATTCTTGTAGTGGCATCAGAACTGGCTTCTTTTCTATTGTTTCATTTCTTTTCCTCTTTTTCTTGTTATCTTTTTTGCTCATTTCTATTAACGATGCCGGCAGCTTGAATGGTCTCCCTGTAAAAGAATGAGTCATTCAGTTGATTGATACCAAGCAATAGGATACTCTCTGGTTGATAGCACATGACGGGCAGTGTTTGCCTATCATTATAGGCTGTTAATGAGATTCATGAGATTCATTCAGCTGATTGATACCAAGCAATAGAATACTCTCTGGTTGATAGCACGTGACGGGCAGTGTTTGTCTGTCATTGTAGGCTGGTGATTTCTTACCCTTTCTAAATGGTTTTTCATCATGTTTTCCAGGGTTGTGAGGATCTAACAGCTCCCATGAATCCTGAACCTTAACAATTAACAATTCTTGTTAAAAATATGGCTAACTCACAGAATGAATGCTGAAACAACCTCTGGGCTGATCTAAGTCAGGGCACGGCTAACTCACAGATCGAACCCTGAAACAACCTCTGGGCTGATCTAAGTCAGGGCACGGCTAACTCACAGATCGAACCCTGAAACAACCTCTGGGCTGATCTAAGTCAGGCATGGCTAACTCACAGATAGAACCCTGAAACAACCTCTGGGCTGATCTAAGTCAGGCATGGCTAACTCACAGATAGAACCCTGAAACAACCTCTGGGCTGATCTAAGTCAGGGCATGGCTAACTCACAGATAGAACCCTGAAACAACCTCTGGGCTGATCTAAGCCAGGGCATGGCTAACTCACAGATTGAACCCTGAAACAACCTCTGGGCTGATCTAAGTCAGGGCATGGCTAACTCACAGATTGAACCCTGAAACGACCTCTTGGCTGATCTAAGTCAGGGCACCATGCAGATTGAATTGAAATTTGGAGTGTTAGAAAACCAGAAACAAACCTTCGAATCAAGAGAGACTCGCACTACTCGCATGTGATGCCAAGTCCAGGAAGGGGGAGGCGAGTGTACTTCTGCTTTGCCACCCATTATTCCCTACGTTCCATTCATGAACTGCCAATTTGACATTCAAAACCTCATAATATGAAGCACAACAAACCTGTAGTTTCTGTCGTTGGTATTGTTGCTGCTGTTGTTTGTCTCTTCTTCTTTCAGGTTCTTCTTCTTCTTCCTAAAAAACGAAAAGGACTTTATTAAAAACGACAAAATTAAATGAATATTGAAAGGATACAAAATCAGGATTTCTAAAATAATATTTACCTGATCAATTGCTTCACATGCATCTTGATGATACATTTCTTCGGCATCACCGACAGCATCATCATCATCATCATAGCCATCATCACCATGATTGTACATATTAGTATCAGGAACAGCAAATTGATTATCAGCTTTAAGATAGAAAACTTTATTGGAAGCTATGTAATGATTGGACTGTTATTACACCTGCATTCTGATTGGCTGCTGCTGCTGTTGCTGTTACAATTGCTGCTACTGTCTGTACTACTACTGCTACTACTTCTGCTGCTACTTTACTGCTGATGCTGTTTCTACTGCTACTGCTGCTGCTACTACTACTACTACTACTACTACTACTACTGCTACTACTACTACTGCTGCTATTGCTGCTGCTGCTGCTGCTGCTACTACTACTACTACGACTACTACTACTGCTATTGCTACTACTACTGTCATTACTACTACTACTACTACTACTACTACTACTACTACTACTACTACTACTGCTGCTGCTACTACTACTACTACTACTACTACTACCACTATTATTACTACTACTACTATTACTACTACTACTACTACTACTACTACTACTACTACTACTACTACTACTACTACTACTACTACTACTACTACTACTACTACTACTACTACTACTACTACTACTACTACTACTACTACTACTACTACTACTACTACTACTACTACTACTACTACTACTACTACTGCTGCTGCTGCTGCTGCTGCTGCTGCTGCTGCTGCTGCTGCTGCTGCTACTTATTACTTAAATAATAATACTAATAACTATTATTTAATCTTGATACCTGGTTCATCTGGTGGTTGGTGATCCTGTTGATTCTCACTGGTCTCTGATGAAAGAAATTTAACGAATAATTGTGATGAATCAAGACAACCTTTAGAAAGATCTAAACAAAGGCAAAGGTAATCTCACAGATTGAATTGTTACTTAGCATGTTAGGTGGGCAGATGTGAGAGCTGGTGAGTAGACTACTACTACTGTTACTTCACCATTGATTATCATAACTATACCTTTTTCTAGTGAAGTAGGCTGTGGCGTCGAGGTAGGAAGTCTTCTAAATGAGCTGTCAGCTAGTGTTAGATTGCCAAGATCAAGTAACAATGCTCCAGAAGCATGTACTGTGCATGTGTTCATCTGTTGAGAACACAGTAAACATCAATAGATACAGTACACTTAACTGCTTATCATGTGTTTCATTTCGATCAGGTCCCCATCATCATCATCACAACCATCATCATCATCACCATTATCATCATTGTCACTATCATCATCATTATTATCAAAACATCAATATCATAACCATCATCATGATCATGATCACCAGCATCACCAACTCCATCATGATGATCACCATCATCACTACTATTATAATCATCATCTTCGGTATCATCACATTGTTCTCGCCAGTATAAGGTACACAGACCACTAACCTTGAAGTCATTTCTGCTGCCCAGCACTTCACCTGTATGGCTGAAAATCCAATAAAAATATCATATCACTCAATGTCTTCAAACATTGGTAAATAATTCTATAGATTTCTTTGTTTTAGATGTGACTTATATCCTACCTAAGCAGCATATCCTTTCTGTCCCTCTCCCCCAGGGGAATCAAAGCAAGAGGTGTTCTTGGAATGATTTGAGATGCCTGAAAGATCAAAGATAAGAGTACAACTTTTCGAAAAGGAAGGAAACTTAAGTACTGTTTCAGACGTTAGTCCTTTGTCACAGTAAAAGGCTGAGAAAATTAGAAGAGTAGGCTATAGTGTGGGTAGCGTGCGCTGATGACCAGATGACAAGAAATCAGCATAGACTTATCATTGCTGCAAATATCATAAATATTGACCCTAACGCAAGACTGTAAATACTTTTTTGATAGGCAGTTCATTTGTCAGGCTAAAGGGATATTTGACCTGTCAAACACAAGAGTGGCTGGTCAAATGTCCAGAGAATGTGAATTAATAATTTTACTTGTAATTTTTACTGAACATTTGTTTGATGACTGGCGCTGATTTGTAGCCTTGCTAATGGATTTCTAAGATTTTTACAACATCAAAAAACTGCATTCAGTTGAACACAACAGAGGTTGTACAATAATTTAACGCAAGGGTGGCTGGTCAAATGTCTAGAGAAGGAGAATCATTAATTTTACTAGTCGTCATTTTAACTGAACCTTTTCTTGATGACTAGTGCTGATTTACAGCCTTGCTAATGCAATTTTAAAATTTTTACAACATGAAAACTGCATTCAGTTGAACACAACGGAGGTTGTACAATTAAAATGGACGAAAGGAAATATCATTAATCATTAATTTTACTAGTCGTCATTTTAACTGAACATTTTCTTGATGACTAGTGCTGATTTGCAGCCTTGCTAATGCAATTTTAAAATTTTTACAACATGAAAACTGGATTCAGTTGAACACAACAGAGGTTGTACAATTAAAATGGACGAAAGGAAATATTGGTTACCTCATTCTTAATGTTGTCATCATCATCTTTTAAATCAATATTTTTTGATTCTTGAATATCATCTAAAGATAAAAACTGAAAAAATAACAATGGAGTCAGTAAAGAAATTTGTTTAGAAAATAACTGTTATAAACCTCGCTTTCTGATTGGTTGATAATGCATCCATTATGAGAGTACACAGCACACACACTCATTTTTATTTTATAAAAGAAATTTTAAAAAAAATGCTTGCTGTGCTGTGTGGATGTGTTGAGAAGCAATCTGCTACATGCTGTGCTTCTCCTAACACTTCTCTTGTATTCTGTATCTTTTCTCTGGGTTCTCCAGTTTTCCTCCCTCCGTAAAAATCAACATGTGAGTTGAGTGTTGTATGTTGTAAATATAGAATGTAAAGGTAGTGCGTGTGGAGCAAACCTCAAGGAAGAACCCCCTTTAGTGAGTAATGTATAATTTATAAATTATTAATATTAGTATCAAGTACCTCTTCTTCTTGACCAAGAGATACATCATTATCTGGACCCTTATCATCTACCGACACAGCTTGCTGAAGTCGCCTATAATAATATAAAGTTATTGTATTGTATTGTATCGAAGAAAGAAAAAAAAAAGTTATTGTATCGTGTGCTTGTAGTAATAACAGGGGTCCTACTCATCTGGAAATATAAAATTTCCTGACATTTCCCTCACCAAAAACCATTTTTCACTCACCACACTGTGCACTTATTTCATGAAAAATGGTAGTTCAACCACAGGAAGCCCAACTGAAAATTCCAAATTTAAAATGATTTTTGCAAAAATTCACTGCCCAAAATCAAAATTCCCTGACTATTCCCTGACTTTGATAAAAATTCAGAATTGACTTTTCCATGACCATGGGAACCTTGAATCTTTGATGTACATTTAATACTTACTTTTTACTGGCAATTAAATCCAACGTTTGGTACACTAACGTATATAGATATTCAACCTGGATAATGAGAAAATAATATAATAATAATTTATCTGTTCCCCATTCATGTTCCACCTCTCATTATTGTAAATGCATTAAGCAATCTGAAAATCACAATTGAATTGCAAAGACTCATGAATAATTCATAAGCCTTTCCTCCAAATGGAGCACCCATACATGTCACTTGCATTGACCTTTATACCCGATAAAGCCATCTTCATTAGTATTCAAGTGATTTTTATATAAAGACATGTGTCTTTATATAAAGAATACTAATAAGGTCAACTTTATCAGACTTAGAGCCTCATCAAGGTCTGTCTTGTGTATGATCACCGACGACGCATGGAATTTAGTCGACTAGCAATCCTGTCTTGAGACTGGCATGCTATCTTCAAAATGTGGGAGCCTTTATAGGACTGACTGCACATGACAGTGGCGTATTAACCTTGAATGTGCATGATCATTACGTACAAACTTCTATTGATGTATAACAGTCCATGTTCATGAAGTGTATGGTTGCTCTAATTCGATCAAAGGTTTGTGGATTATATTTATGAATCATCCAAGAGTTTTTGAAGTAGTTCAATAAACTCGTGGATCGTGTTTTATCAGGTCTAAAACCACTCAGCTATGCCTTTGAGTTAATTACTCAGAGTGGTTCTTGTATGAGTGGGAAACAATACAGCAATTTCATAACCAGATTTGGAAATATGTCACTTCACAGCTCTATAATAATAAGGCTGTCACACAAAACAGAAATCATTATCTGTAATAATGTAGTATGTAAGCATTAATCTAATATAATTATATATAATTCTCTACCTTTTTGCTATAAATACAAGCTGATCCTTGAATCAAAAGGGCTGCTTCAGCAAAATTCATAGTAGTTTTACCTCCATCAAAGGATATTTGAATCTTCTCGATCTGTTCGACCAAAAAATAAACAACAACTACTCAAACCTTCTCACATAATGCCTCACAAATCACTTCATAAAAGTCAAGTTTGCACTAATTTTTGGGCAGTAAATAAAGCTAGTTAGGACTCCAAGGGTTAATTAGTATATACACTTTCATTAGACAGAGATCGAGTTATTTTTATAGCAATCAAGTTCAAAATAAAACATATTTTTATCGTCATTTTTTACCTCATTCAAATACTCTTCCAGTTGAGTCGCCACATCGATGTCCCAATTTTTCGTTAAATCTCTTATAGGCTGCAGTAGGAAGTTGTATTTCGACATCATGTCGTTCCCTAGGGTGTTAAAGGTCTGTGTAGGCATGTTGGTGATGTTTTTTGTGGTGTTTTTTCTAAGGTTTTTCAAGACATTTTTTCTTGCGGTTTTTTTTTTTTCTTGTTGTTCGATCTTCCCGCCTTTTTTGGATCAGTCAATACGCATGTCACTCATACTCTCCGCTGACCGGTTTACACGAAAATAATAACACAGGTAGCCCAAGATATGTATGAGTATGAGTATCCTTGGAAGAATACTTAAAATGTGATAGAGCGGTTTTCGTATGAGTGGGAAACCTACGGCACTGACTTACAACACGTACACGGTACCACATGCCGTAATATTGAAATAGTTTCCCATTGTCTTCCAGTAATTCATCCAATTAAAACGCGTAGTTACTGCTACAGCAAGATACGGTACAGTTACTGCCCAGTTACTGTACGACTACGAATTTTCCGTATCGTTTCCCACTCATACGAAAACCACTCTAAATCACATTTGAATTCTAACTAACTGTCTTTTACCTCATCTTTAGGAAAAATTTCTAGTCTTCTAATTGAATTTGAGCGAGTTGTGGCCTTTCGATAAGGGGAACAATGAGCGAAACAAAGAGCTGTTCAAAAGAGTTCCAAAAAACAAGGGCCACAGAAAATGGAACGAAAGATGGTGTAAAACAAGGTGCGAAAAAAGGCACACAACGTTAACGGTGCCGGTCTTTGTTTATTTGTATATTATATAAGGTGAATGTGCAGGATATCGTGTCACATTTCCATCCATCAAACTCTGATATTGTTGTGCAAATTTTTTGAAACCGTGGCCAAGTGGGAAAAAAGCCTGAGCTTCAATCAGTCTCAGTCAAGCCCGTTTGGGCTGGGTCAGTACTTGGATGGGTGACCTCGTCTCCAAAACATAGTGTCCATTTTTTTTTTTGAAATGCATTTCCGGAAATAATTACAAAATATTTCAACAAATGAAACTTGCGTGAACGTATTATCAAAACAGCTTGGTCAACAGGAGACAAAATACAGAGAACAGGAATATTTTGAGTTCTCTCGGGAATGCATAATTGTATCCGAGTAAGAATGCACACGGAATGGATTGGATGGCTCTATAACAATAAGAATGTACACGACATGGATTGGATGGGCATATCAGAATAAGAATGTACACGACATGGATTGGATGGGTGTATCAGAATAAGAATGTACACGAGATGGATTGGATGGGCATATCAGAATAAGAATGTACACGACATGGATTGGATGGGCATATCAGAATAAGAATGTACACGACATGGATTGGATGGGCATATCAGAATAAGAATGTACACGACATGGATTGGATGGGCATATCAGAATAAGAATGTACACGACATGGATTGGATGGGTGTATCAGAATAAGAATGTACACGAGATGGATTGGATGGGTGTATCAGAATAAGAATGTACACGAGATGGATTGGATGGGTGTATCAAAATAAGAATGTACACGAGATGGATTGGATGGGTGTATCAAAATAAGAATGTACACGAGATGGATTGGATGGGTGTATCAAAATAAGAATGTACACGAGATGGATTGGATGGGCATATCAGAATAAGAATGTACACGAGATGGATTGGATGGGTGTATCAGAATAAGAATGTACACGAGATGGATTGGATGGGTGTATCAAAATAAGAATGTACACGAGATGGATTGGATGGGTGTATCAAAATAAGAATGTACACGAGATGGATTGGATGGGCATATCAGAATAAGAATGTACACGAGATTGATTGGATGGGTGTATCAGAATAAGAATGTACATGAGATGGATTGGATGGGTGTATCAGAATAAGAATGTACACGAGATGGATTGGATGGGTGTATCAGAATAAGAATGTACATGAGATGGATTGGATGGGTGTATCAGAATAAGAATGTACATGAGATGGATTGGATGGGTGTATCAGAATAAGAATGTACATGAGATGGATTGGATGGGTGTATCAGAATAAGAATGTACACGAGATGGATTGGATGGGCGTATCAGAATAAGAATGTACACGAGATTGATTGGATGGGTGTATCAGAATAAGAATGTACACGAGATGGATTGGATGGGTGTATCAGAATAAGAATGTACACGAGATGGATTGGATGGGTGTATCAGAATAAGAATGTACACGAGATGGATTGGATGGGTGTATCAGAATAAGAATATACACGAGATGGATTGGATGGGCGTATCAGAATAAGAATGTACACGAGATGGATTGGATGGGTGCATCAGAATAAGAATGTACAGGAGATGGATTGGATGGGTGTATCAGAATAAGAATGTACACGAGATGGATTGGATGGGTGTATCAGAATAAGAATGTACATGAGATGGATTGGATGGGTGTATCAGAATAAGAATGTACACGAGATGGATTGGATGGGCGTATCAGAATAAGAATGTACACGAGATGGATTGGATGGGTGTATCAGAATAAGAATGTACACGAGATGGATTGGATGGGCGTATCAGAATAAGAATGTACACGAGATGGATTGGATGGGTGTATCAGAATAAGAATGTACACGAGATGGATTGGATGGGCGTATCAGAATAAGAATGTACACGAGATGGATTGGATGGGTGTATCAGAATAAGAATGTACATGAGATGGATTGGATGGGTGTATCAGAATAAGAATGTACATGAGATGGATTGGATGAGTGTATCAGAATAAGAATGTACATGAGATGGATTGGATGGGTGTATCAGAATAAGAATGTACACGAGATGGATTGGATGGGTGTATCAGAATAAGAATGTACACGAGATGGATTGGATGGGTGTATCAGAATAAGAATGTACACGAGATGGATTGGATGGGTGTATCAGAATAAGAATGTACATGAGATGGATTGGATGGGTGTATCAGAATAAGAATGTACACGAGATGGATTGGATGGGCGTATCAGAATAAGAATGTACACGAGATTGATTGGATGGGTGTATCAGAATAAGAATGTACACGAGATGGATTGGATGGGTGTATCAGAATAAGAATGTACACGAGATGGATTGGATGGGTGTATCAGAATAAGAATGTACACGAGATGGATTGGATGGGTGTATCAGAATAAGAATGTACACGAGATGGATTGGATGGGTGTATCAGAATAAGAATGTACACGAGATGGATTGGATGGGTGTATCAGAATAAGAATGTACACGAGATGGATTGGATGGGTGTATCAGAATAAGAATGTACACGAGATGGATTGGATGGGCGTATCAGAATAAGAATGTACACGAGATGGATTGGATGGGTGTATCAGAATAAGAATGTACACGAGATGGATTGGATGGGCGTATCAGAATAAGAATGTACACGAGATGGATTGGATGGGCGTATCAGAATAAGAATGTACACGAGATGGATTGGATGGGTGTATCAGAATAAGAATGTACACGAGATGGATTGGATGGGTGTATCAGAATAAGAATGTACATGAGATGGATTGGATGGGTGTATCAGAATAAGAATGTACACGAGATGGATTGGATGGGCGTATCAGAATAAGAATGTACACGAGATGGATTGGATGGGTGTATCAGAATAAGAATGTACACGAGATGGATTGGATGGGTGTATCAGAATAAGAATGTACACGAGATGGATTGGATGGGTGTATCAGAATAAGAATGTACACGAGATGGATTGGATGGGTGTATCAGAATAAGAATGTACACGAGATGGATTGGATGGGTGTATCAGAATAAGAATGTACACGAGATGGATTGGATGGGCGTATCAGAATAAGAATGTACACGAGATGGATTGGATGGGCGTATCAGAATAAGAATGTACACGAGATGGATTGGATGGGTGTATCAGAATAAGAATGTACACGAGATGGATTGGATGGGCGTATCAGAATAAGAATGTACACGAGATGGATTGGATGGGCGTATCAGAATAAGAATGTACACGAGATGGATTGGATGGGTGTATCAGAATAAGAATGTACACGAGATGGATTGGATGGGTGTATCAGAATAAGAATGTACATGAGATGGATTGGATGGGTGTATCAGAATAAGAATGTACACGAGATGGATTGGATGGGTGTATCAGAATAAGAATGTACGCGAGATGGATTGGATGGGCGTATCAGAATAAGAATGTACACGAGATGGATTGGATGGGTGTATCAGAATAAGAATGTACACGAGATGGATTGGATGGGTGTATCAGAATAAGAATGTACACGAGATGGATTGGATGGGTGTATCAGAATAAGAATGTACAGGAGATGGATTGGATGGGTGTATCAGAATAAGAATGTACACGAGATGGATTGGATGGGTGTATCAGAATAAGAATGTACATGAGATGGATTGGATGGGTGTATCAGAATAAGAATGTACACGAGATGGATTGGATGGGCGTATCAGAATAAGAATGTACACGAGATGGATTGGATGGGTGTATCAGAATAAGAATGTACACGAGATGGATTGGATGGGTGTATCAGAATAAGAATGTACACGAGATGGATTGGATGGGTGTATCAGAATAAGAATGTACACGAGATGGATTGGATGGGTGTATCAGAATAAGAATGTACACGAGATGGATTGGATGGGTGTATCAGAATAAGAATGTACACGAGATGGATTGGATGGGTGTATCAGAATAAGAATGTACACGAGATGGATTGGATGGGTGTATCAGAATAAGAATGTACACGAGATGGATTGGATGGGCGTATCAGAATAAGAATGTACACGAGATGGATTGGATGGGTGTATCAGAATAAGAATGTACACGAGATGGATTGGATGGGCGTATCAGAATAAGAATGTACACGAGATGGATTGGATGGGCGTATCAGAATAAGAATGTACACGAGATGGATTGGATGGGTGTATCAGAATAAGAATGTACACGAGATGGATTGGATGGGTGTATCAGAATAAGAATGTACATGAGATGGATTGGATGGGTGTATCAGAATAAGAATGTACACGAGATGGATTGGATGGGCGTATCAGAATAAGAATGTACACGAGATGGATTGGATGGGTGTATCAGAATAAGAATGTACACGAGATGGATTGGATGGGTGTATCAGAATAAGAATGTACACGAGATGGATTGGATGGGTGTATCAGAATAAGAATGTACACGAGATGGATTGGATGGGTGTATCAGAATAAGAATGTACACGAGATGGATTGGATGGGTGTATCAGAATAAGAATGTACACGAGATGGATTGGATGGGCGTATCAGAATAAGAATGTACACGAGATGGATTGGATGGGCGTATCAGAATAAGAATGTACACGAGATGGATTGGATGGGTGTATCAGAATAAGAATGTACACGAGATGGATTGGATGGGCGTATCAGAATAAGAATGTACACGAGATGGATTGGATGGGCGTATCAGAATAAGAATGTACACGAGATGGATTGGATGGGTGTATCAGAATAAGAATGTACACGAGATGGATTGGATGGGTGTATCAGAATAAGAATGTACATGAGATGGATTGGATGGGTGTATCAGAATAAGAATGTACACGAGATGGATTGGATGGGTGTATCAGAATAAGAATGTACACGAGATGGATTGGATGGGTGTATCAGAATAAGAATGTACACGAGATGGATTGGATGGGTGTATCAGAATAAGAATGTACACGAGATGGATTGGATGGGTGTATCAGAATAAGAATGTAGACGAGATGGATTGGATGGGTGTATCAGAATAAGAATGTACACGAGATGGATTGGGTGGGTGCATCAGAATAAGAATGTACACGAGATGGATTGGATGGGCGTATCAGAATAAGAATGTACACGAGATGGATTGGGTGGGTGCATCAGAATAAGAATGTACACGAGATGGATTGGGTGGGTGCATCAGAATAAGAATGTACACGAGATGGATTGGATGGGTGTATCAGAATAAGAATGTACATGAGATGGATTGGATGGGCGTATCAGAATAAGAATGTACACGAGATGGATTGGATGGGCGTATCAGAATAAGAATGTACACGAGATGGATTGGATGGGTGTATCAGAATAAGAATGTACACGAGATGGATTGGATGGGTGTATCAGAATAAGAATGTAGACGAGATGGATTGGATGGGTGTATCAGAATAAGAATGTACACGAGATGGATTGGGTGGGTGCATCAGAATAAGAATGTACACGAGATGGATTGGGTGGGCATATCAGAATAAGAATGTACACGAGATGGATTGGATGGGCATATCAGAATAAGAATGTACACGAGATGGATTGGATGGGCATATCAGAATAAGAATGTACACGACATGGATTGGATGGGCGTATCAGAATAAGTATGTTCACTAGATGGGTTCCATGAATGTATCAGAATAAAAATGTACACGAGATAGATTGGATGGGCGCATAAGAATAAGAATGTACACGAGATGGATTGGATGGTTGCATCAGAATAAGAATATACAGGAGATAGATTGTATGGGTGTATCAGAATAAGAATATAAACGAGATCGATTGGGTGTGTGTATAGGAATAAGAATGTACACGATATGGATTGGATGGGTGTATCAGAATAAGTATGTTCACTAGATGGGTTCCATGAATGTATCAGAATAAAAATGTACACGAGATAGATTGGATGGGCGCATCAGAATAAGAATGTACACGAGATGGATTGGATAGGTGTATCAGAATAAGAATATACAGGAGATAGATTGTATGGGTGTATCAGAATAAGAATGTAAACGAGATGGATTGGATGGGTGTATCAGAATAAGAAGGTAAACGAGATCGATTGGGTGTGTGTATAGGAATAAGAATGTACACGATATGGATTGGATGGGTGTATCAGAATAAGTATGTTAACTAGATGGGTTCCATGAATGTATCAGAATAAAAATGTACACGAGATAGATTGGATGGGCGCATCAGAATAAGAATGTACACGAGATGGATTGGATGGGTGTATCAGAATAAGAATGTACGCGAGATGGATTGGATATGAGTTTATCAGAATAAGAATGTACAGGGGATGGATTGGATGGGCGTATCAAAATAAGAATGTACACGAGATGGATTGGATGGGGGTATCAGAATAGAATGTACAGGGGATGGATTGGATGGGCGTATAAGAATAAGAATGTACACGAGATGGATTGGATGGGTGTATCAAAAAAAGAATGTACACGAGATGGATTGGATGGGTGTATCAAAATAAGAATGTACACGAGATGGATTGGATGGGCGTATCAGAATAAGAATGTACACGAGATGGATTGGATGGGTGTATCAGAATAAGAATGTACACGAGATGGATTGGATGGGTGTATCAGAATAAGAATGTACATGAGATGGATTGGATGGGTGTATCAGAATAAGAATGTACACGAGATGGATTGGATGGGCGTATCAGAATAAGAATGTACACGAGATGGATTGGATGGGTGTATCAGAATAAGAATGTACACGAGATGGATTGGATGGGTGTATCAGAATAAGAATGTACACGAGATGGATTGGATGGGTGTATCAGAATAAGAATGTACACGAGATGGATTGGATGGGTGTATCAGAATAAGAATGTACACGAGATGGATTGGATGGGTGTATCAGAATAAGAATGTACACGAGATGGATTGGATGGGCGTATCAGAATAAGAATGTACACGAGATGGATTGGATGGGCGTATCAGAATAAGAATGTACACGAGATGGATTGGATGGGTGTATCAGAATAAGAATGTACACGAGATGGATTGGATGGGCGTATCAGAATAAGAATGTACACGAGATGGATTGGATGGGCGTATCAGAATAAGAATGTACACGAGATGGATTGGATGGGTGTATCAGAATAAGAATGTACACGAGATGGATTGGATGGGTGTATCAGAATAAGAATGTACATGAGATGGATTGGATGGGTGTATCAGAATAAGAATGTACACGAGATGGATTGGATGGGCGTATCAGAATAAGAATGTACACGAGATGGATTGGATGGGTGTATCAGAATAAGAATGTACACGAGATGGATTGGATGGGTGTATCAGAATAAGAATGTACACGAGATGGATTGGATGGGTGTATCAGAATAAGAATGTACACGAGATGGATTGGATGGGTGTATCAGAATAAGAATGTACACGAGATGGATTGGATGGGTGTATCAGAATAAGAATGTACACGAGATGGATTGGATGGGCGTATCAGAATAAGAATGTACACGAGATGGATTGGATGGGCGTATCAGAATAAGAATGTACACGAGATGGATTGGATGGGTGTATCAGAATAAGAATGTACACGAGATGGATTGGATGGGTGTATCAGAATAAGAATGTACACGAGATGGATTGGATGGGTGTATCAGAATAAGAATGTACACGAGATGGATTGGATGGGTGTATCAGAATAAGAATGTAGACGAGATGGATTGGATGGGTGTATCAGAATAAGAATGTACACGAGATGGATTGGGTGGGTGCATCAGAATAAGAATGTACACGAGATGGATTGGATGGGCGTATCAGAATAAGAATGTACACGAGATGGATTGGGTGGGTGCATCAGAATAAGAATGTACACGAGATGGATTGGGTGGGTGCATCAGAATAAGAATGTACACGAGATGGATTGGATGGGTGTATCAGAATAAGAATGTACATGAGATGGATTGGATGGGCGTATCAGAATAAGAATGTACACGAGATGGATTGGATGGGCGTATCAGAATAAGAATGTACACGAGATGGATTGGATGGGTGTATCAGAATAAGAATGTACACGAGATGGATTGGATGGGTGTATCAGAATAAGAATGTAGACGAGATGGATTGGATGGGTGTATCAGAATAAGAATGTACACGAGATGGATTGGGTGGGTGCATCAGAATAAGAATGTACACGAGATGGATTGGGTGGGCATATCAGAATAAGAATGTACACGAGATGGATTGGATGGGCATATCAGAATAAGAATGTACACGAGATGGATTGGATGGGCATATCAGAATAAGAATGTACACGACATGGATTGGATGGGCGTATCAGAATAAGTATGTTCACTAGATGGGTTCCATGAATGTATCAGAATAAAAATGTACACGAGATAGATTGGATGGGCGCATAAGAATAAGAATGTACACGAGATGGATTGGATGGTTGCATCAGAATAAGAATATACAGGAGATAGATTGTATGGGTGTATCAGAATAAGAATATAAACGAGATCGATTGGGTGTGTGTATAGGAATAAGAATGTACACGATATGGATTGGATGGGTGTATCAGAATAAGTATGTTCACTAGATGGGTTCCATGAATGTATCAGAATAAAAATGTACACGAGATAGATTGGATGGGCGCATCAGAATAAGAATGTACACGAGATGGATTGGATAGGTGTATCAGAATAAGAATATACAGGAGATAGATTGTATGGGTGTATCAGAATAAGAATGTAAACGAGATGGATTGGATGGGTGTATCAGAATAAGAAGGTAAACGAGATCGATTGGGTGTGTGTATAGGAATAAGAATGTACACGATATGGATTGGATGGGTGTATCAGAATAAGTATGTTAACTAGATGGGTTCCATGAATGTATCAGAATAAAAATGTACACGAGATAGATTGGATGGGCGCATCAGAATAAGAATGTACACGAGATGGATTGGATGGGTGTATCAGAATAAGAATGTACACGAGATGGATTGGTAGGTGTATCAGAATAAGAATGTACAGGAGATGGATTGGATGGGTGTATCAGAATAAGAATGTACGCGAGATGGATTGGATATGAGTTTATCAGAATAAGAATGTACAGGGGATGGATTGGATGGGCGTATCAAAATAAGAATGTACACGAGATGGATTGGATGGGGGTATCAGAATAGAATGTACAGGGGATGGATTGGATGGGCGTATAAGAATAAGAATGTACACGAGATGGATTGGATGGGTGTATCAAAAAAAGAATGTACACGAGATGGATTGGATGGGTGTATCAAAATAAGAATGTACACGAGATGGATTGGATGGGTGTATAAAAATAAGAATGTACACGAGATGGATTGGATGGGGGTATGAGAATCAGAATGTACACGAGATGGATTGGATGGGCGTATCAGAGTAAGATTGTACACGAGATGGATTGGATTGTTGTATCAGAATAAGAATGTACACGAGATGGATTGGATGGGCGTATCAAAATAAGAATGTACACGAGAAGGATTGGATGGGTGTATCAAAATAAGAATGTACACATGATGGATTGGATGGGGGTATCAGAATAAGAATGTACACGAGATAGATTGGATGGGCGTATCAAAATAAGAATGTACACGAGATGGATTGGATTGGTGTATCAAAATAAGAATGTACTGGAGATGGATTGGATGGGTGTATCAGAATAAGAATGTAGACGAGAGGGATTGGATGGGTGTATCAGAATAAGAATGTACACGAGATGGATTGGATGGGTGTATCAGAATAAGAATGTACACGAGATGGATTGGATGGGTGTATCAGAATAAGAATGTACACGAGATGGATTGGATGGGTGTATCAGAATAAGAATGTACACGAGATGGATTGGATGGGTGTATCAGAATAAGAATGTACACGAGATGGATTGGATGGGTGTATCAGAATAAGAATGTACACGAGATGGATTGGATGGGTGTATCAGAATAAGAATGTACACGAGATGGATTGGATGGGTGTATCAGAATAAGAATGTACACGAGATGGATTGGATGGGCGTATCAGAATAAGAATGTACACGAGATGGATTGGATGGGTGTATCAGAATAAGAATGTACACGAGATGGATTGGATGGGCGTATCAGAATAAGAATGTACACGAGATGGATTGGATGGGCGTATCAGAATAAGAATGTACACGAGATGGATTGGATGGGTGTATCAGAATAAGAATGTACATGAGATGGATTGGATGGGTGTATCAGAATAAGAATGTACATGAGATGGATTGGATGGGTGTATCAGAATAAGAATGTACACGAGATGGATTGGATGGGCGTATCAGAATAAGAATGTACACGAGATGGATTGGATGGGTGTATCAGAATAAGAATGTACACGAGATGGATTGGATGGGTGTATCAGAATAAGAATGTACACGAGATGGATTGGATGGGTGTATCAGAATAAGAATGTACACGAGATGGATTGGATGGGTGTATCAGAATAAGAATGTACACGAGATGGATTGGTTGGGTGTATCAGAATAAGAATGTACACGAGATGGATTGGATGGGCATATCAGAATAAGAATGTACACGACATGGATTGGATGGGCGTATCAGAATAAGTATGTTCACTAGATGGGTTCCATGAATGTATCAGAATAAAAATGTACACGAGATAGATTGGATGGGCGCATAAGAATAAGAATGTACACGAGATGGATTGGATGGTTGCATCAGAATAAGAATATACAGGAGATAGATTGTATGGGTGTATCAGAATAAGAATATAAACGAGATCGATTGGGTGTGTGTATAGGAATAAGAATGTACACGATATGGATTGGATGGGTGTATCAGAATAAGTATGTTCACTAGATGGGTTCCATGAATGTATCAGAATAAAAATGTACACGAGATAGATTGGATGGGCGCATCAGAATAAGAATGTACACGAGATGGATTGGATAGGTGTATCAGAATAAGAATATACAGGAGATAGATTGTATGGGTGTATCAGAATAAGAATGTAAACGAGATGGATTGGATGGGTGTATCAGAATAAGAAGGTAAACGAGATCGATTGGGTGTGTGTATAGGAATAAGAATGTACACGATATGGATTGGATGGGTGTATCAGAATAAGTATGTTAACTAGATGGGTTCCATGAATGTATCAGAATAAAAATGTACACGAGATAGATTGGATGGGCGCATCAGAATAAGAATGTACACGAGATGGATTGGATGGGTGTATCAGAATAAGAATGTACACGAGATGGATTGGTAGGTGTATCAGAATAAGAATGTACAGGAGATGGATTGGATGGGTGTATCAGAATAAGAATGTACGCGAGATGGATTGGATATGAGTTTATCAGAATAAGAATGTACAGGGGATGGATTGGATGGGCGTATCAAAATAAGAATGTACACGAGATGGATTGGATGGGGGTATCAGAATAGAATGTACAGGGGATGGATTGGATGGGCGTATAAGAATAAGAATGTACACGAGATGGATTGGATGGGTGTATCAAAAAAAGAATGTACACGAGATGGATTGGATGGGTGTATCAAAATAAGAATGTACACGAGATGGATTGGATGGGTGTATAAAAATAAGAATGTACACGAGATGGATTGGATGGGGGTATGAGAATCAGAATGTACACGAGATGGATTGGATGGGCGTATCAGAGTAAGATTGTACACGAGATGGATTGGATTGTTGTATCAGAATAAGAATGTACACGAGATGGATTGGATGGGCGTATCAAAATAAGAATGTACACGAGAAGGATTGGATGGGTGTATCAAAATAAGAATGTACACATGATGGATTGGATGGGGGTATCAGAATAAGAATGTACACGAGATAGATTGGATGGGCGTATCAAAATAAGAATGTACACGAGATGGATTGGATTGGTGTATCAAAATAAGAATGTACTGGAGATGGATTGGATGGGTGTATCAGAATAAGAATGTAGACGAGAGGGATTGGATGGGTGTATCAGAATAAGAATGTACACGAGATGGATTGGATGGGTGTATCAGAATAAGAATGTACACGAGATGGATTGGATGGGTGTATCAGAATAAGAATGTACACGAGATGGATTGGATGGGTGTATCAGAATAAGAATGTACACGAGATGGATTGGATGGGTGTATCAGAATAAGAATGTACACGAGATGGATTGGATGGGTGTATCAGAATAAGTATGTTCACTAGATGGGTTCCATGAATGTATCAGAATAAAAATGTACACGAGATAGATTGGATGGGCGCATCAGAATAAGAATGTACACGAGATGGATTGGATAGGTGTATCAGAATAAGAATATACAGGAGATAGATTGTATGGGTGTATCAGAATAAGAATGTAAACGAGATGGATTGGATGGGTGTATCAGAATAAGAAGGTAAACGAGATCGATTGGGTGTGTGTATAGGAATAAGAATGTACACGATATGGATTGGATGGGTGTATCAGAATAAGTATGTTAACTAGATGGGTTCCATGAATGTATCAGAATAAAAATGTACACGAGATAGATTGGATGGGCGCATCAGAATAAGAATGTACACGAGATGGATTGGATGGGTGTATCAGAATAAGAATGTACACGAGATGGATTGGTAGGTGTATCAGAATAAGAATGTACAGGAGATGGATTGGATGGGTGTATCAGAATAAGAATGTACGCGAGATGGATTGGATATGAGTTTATCAGAATAAGAATGTACAGGGGATGGATTGGATGGGCGTATCAAAATAAGAATGTACACGAGATGGATTGGATGGGGGTATCAGAATAGAATGTACAGGGGATGGATTGGATGGGCGTATAAGAATAAGAATGTACACGAGATGGATTGGATGGGTGTATCAAAAAAAGAATGTACACGAGATGGATTGGATGGGTGTATCAAAATAAGAATGTACACGAGATGGATTGGATGGGTGTATAAAAATAAGAATGTACACGAGATGGATTGGATGGGGGTATGAGAATCAGAATGTACACGAGATGGATTGGATGGGCGTATCAGAGTAAGATTGTACACGAGATGGATTGGATTGTTGTATCAGAATAAGAATGTACACGAGATGGATTGGATGGGCGTATCAAAATAAGAATGTACACGAGAAGGATTGGATGGGTGTATCAAAATAAGAATGTACACATGATGGATTGGATGGGGGTATCAGAATAAGAATGTACACGAGATAGATTGGATGGGCGTATCAAAATAAGAATGTACACGAGATGGATTGGATTGGTGTATCAAAATAAGAATGTACTGGAGATGGATTGGATGGGTGTATCAGAATAAGAATGTAGACGAGAGGGATTGGATGGGTGTATCAGAATAAGAATGTACACGAGATGGATTGGATGGGTGTATCAGAATAAGAATGTACACGAGATGGATTGGATGGGTGTATCAGAATAAGAATGTACACGAGATGGATTGGATGGGTGTATCAGAATAAGAATGTACACGAGATGGATTGGATGGGTGTATCAGAATAAGAATGTACACGAGATGGATTGGATGGGTGTATCAGAATAAGAATGTACACGAGATGGATTGGATGGGTGTATCAGAATAAGAATGTACACGAGATGGATTGGATGGGTGTATCAGAATAAGAATGTACACGAGATGGATTGGATGGGCGTATCAGAATAAGAATGTACACGAGATGGATTGGATGGGTGTATCAGAATAAGAATGTACACGAGATGGATTGGATGGGCGTATCAGAATAAGAATGTACACGAGATGGATTGGATGGGCGTATCAGAATAAGAATGTACACGAGATGGATTGGATGGGTGTATCAGAATAAGAATGTACATGAGATGGATTGGATGGGTGTATCAGAATAAGAATGTACATGAGATGGATTGGATGGGTGTATCAGAATAAGAATGTACACGAGATGGATTGGATGGGCGTATCAGAATAAGAATGTACACGAGATGGATTGGATGGGTGTATCAGAATAAGAATGTACACGAGATGGATTGGATGGGTGTATCAGAATAAGAATGTACACGAGATGGATTGGATGGGTGTATCAGAATAAGAATGTACACGAGATGGATTGGATGGGTGTATCAGAATAAGAATGTACACGAGATGGATTGGTTGGGTGTATCAGAATAAGAATGTACACGAGATGGATTGGATGGGCGTATCAGAATAAGAATGTACACGAGATGGATTGGATGGGTGTATCAGAATAAGAATGTACACGAGATGGATTGGATGGGTGTATCAGAATAAGAATGTACATGAGATGGATTGGATGGGTGTATCAGAATAAGAATGTACACGAGATGGATTGGATGGGCGTATCAGAATAAGAATGTACACGAGATGGATTGGATGGGTGTATCAGAATAAGAATGTACACGAGATGGATTGGATGGGTGTATCAGAATAAGAATGTACACGAGATGGATTGGATGGGTGTATCAGAATAAGAATGTACACGAGATGGATTGGATGGGTGTATCAGAATAAGAATGTAGACGAGATGGATTGGATGGGTGTATCAGAATAAGAATGTACACGAGATGGATTGGGTGGGTGCATCAGAATAAGAATGTACACGAGATGGATTGGATGGGCGTATCAGAATAAGAATGTACACGAGATGGATTGGGTGGGTGCATCAGAATAAGAATGTACACGAGATGGATTGGGTGGGTGCATCAGAATAAGAATGTACACGAGATGGATTGGATGGGTGTATCAGAATAAGAATGTACATGAGATGGATTGGATGGGCGTATCAGAATAAGAATGTACACGAGATGGATTGGATGGGCGTATCAGAATAAGAATGTACACGAGATGGATTGGATGGGTGTATCAGAATAAGAATGTACACGAGATGGATTGGATGGGTGTATCAGAATAAGAATGTAGACGAGATGGATTGGATGGGTGTATCAGAATAAGAATGTACACGAGATGGATTGGGTGGGTGCATCAGAATAAGAATGTACACGAGATGGATTGGGTGGGCATATCAGAATAAGAATGTACACGAGATGGATTGGATGGGCATATCAGAATAAGAATGTACACGAGATGGATTGGATGGGCATATCAGAATAAGAATGTACACGACATGGATTGGATGGGCGTATCAGAATAAGTATGTTCACTAGATGGGTTCCATGAATGTATCAGAATAAAAATGTACACGAGATAGATTGGATGGGCGCATAAGAATAAGAATGTACACGAGATGGATTGGATGGTTGCATCAGAATAAGAATATACAGGAGATAGATTGTATGGGTGTATCAGAATAAGAATATAAACGAGATCGATTGGGTGTGTGTATAGGAATAAGAATGTACACGATATGGATTGGATGGGTGTATCAGAATAAGTATGTTCACTAGATGGGTTCCATGAATGTATCAGAATAAAAATGTACACGAGATAGATTGGATGGGCGCATCAGAATAAGAATGTACACGAGATGGATTGGATAGGTGTATCAGAATAAGAATATACAGGAGATAGATTGTATGGGTGTATCAGAATAAGAATGTAAACGAGATGGATTGGATGGGTGTATCAGAATAAGAAGGTAAACGAGATCGATTGGGTGTGTGTATAGGAATAAGAATGTACACGATATGGATTGGATGGGTGTATCAGAATAAGTATGTTAACTAGATGGGTTCCATGAATGTATCAGAATAAAAATGTACACGAGATAGATTGGATGGGCGCATCAGAATAAGAATGTACACGAGATGGATTGGATGGGTGTATCAGAATAAGAATGTACACGAGATGGATTGGTAGGTGTATCAGAATAAGAATATACAGGAGATAGATTGTATGGGTGTATCAGAATAAGAATGTACACGAGATGGATTGGATGGGTGTATCAGAATAAGAATGTACACGAGATGGATTGGATGGGCGTATCAGAATAAGAATGTACACGAGATGGATTGGATGGGCGTATCAGAATAAGAATGTACACGAGATGGATTGGATGGGTGTATCAGAATAAGAATGTACATGAGATGGATTGGATGGGTGTATCAGAATAAGAATGTACATGAGATGGATTGGATGGGTGTATCAGAATAAGAATGTACACGAGATGGATTGGATGGGCGTATCAGAATAAGAATGTACACGAGATGGATTGGATGGGTGTATCAGAATAAGAATGTACACGAGATGGATTGGATGGGTGTATCAGAATAAGAATGTACACGAGATGGATTGGATGGGTGTATCAGAATAAGAATGTACACGAGATGGATTGGATGGGTGTATCAGAATAAGAATGTACACGAGATGGATTGGATGGGTGTATCAGAATAAGAATGTACACGAGATGGATTGGATGGGCGTATCAGAATAAGAATGTACACGAGATGGATTGGATGGGTGTATCAGAATAAGAATGTACACGAGATGGATTGGATGGGTGTATCAGAATAAGAATGTACATGAGATGGATTGGATGGGTGTATCAGAATAAGAATGTACACGAGATGGATTGGATGGGCGTATCAGAATAAGAATGTACACGAGATGGATTGGATGGGTGTATCAGAATAAGAATGTACACGAGATGGATTGGATGGGTGTATCAGAATAAGAATGTACACGAGATGGATTGGATGGGTGTATCAGAATAAGAATGTACACGAGATGGATTGGATGGGTGTATCAGAATAAGAATGTACACGAGATGGATTGGATGGGTGTATCAGAATAAGAATGTACACGAGATGGATTGGGTGGGTGCATCAGAATAAGAATGTACACGAGATGGATTGGATGGGCGTATCAGAATAAGAATGTACACGAGATGGATTGGGTGGGTGCATCAGAATAAGAATGTACACGAGATGGATTGGGTGGGTGCATCAGAATAAGAATGTACACGAGATGGATTGGATGGGTGTATCAGAATAAGAATGTACATGAGATGGATTGGATGGGCGTATCAGAATAAGAATGTACACGAGATGGATTGGATGGGCGTATCAGAATAAGAATGTACACGAGATGGATTGGATGGGTGTATCAGAATAAGAATGTACACGAGATGGATTGGATGGGTGTATCAGAATAAGAATGTAGACGAGATGGATTGGATGGGTGTATCAGAATAAGAATGTACACGAGATGGATTGGGTGGGTGCATCAGAATAAGAATGTACACGAGATGGATTGGGTGGGCATATCAGAATAAGAATGTACACGAGATGGATTGGATGGGCATATCAGAATAAGAATGTACACGAGATGGATTGGATGGGCATATCAGAATAAGAATGTACACGACATGGATTGGATGGGCGTATCAGAATAAGTATGTTCACTTGATGGGTTCCATGAATGTATCAGAATAAAAATGTACACGAGATAGATTGGATGGGCGCATAAGAATAAGAATGTACACGAGATGGATTGGATGGTTGCATCAGAATAAGAATATACAGGAGATAGATTGTATGGGTGTATCAGAATAAGAATATAAACGAGATCGATTGGGTGTGTGTATAGGAATAAGAATGTACACGAGATGGATTGGATGGGCGTATCAGAATAAGAATGTACACGAGATGGATTGGATGGGTGTATCAGAATAAGAATGTACACGAGATGGATTGGATGGGTGTATCAGAATAAGAATGTACATGAGATGGATTGGATGGGTGTATCAGAATAAGAATGTACACGAGATGGATTGGATGGGCGTATCAGAATAAGAATGTACACGAGATGGATTGGATGGGTGTATCAGAATAAGAATGTACACGAGATGGATTGGATGGGTGTATCAGAATAAGAATGTACACGAGATGGATTGGATGGGTGTATCAGAATAAGAATGTACACGAGATGGATTGGATGGGTGTATCAGAATAAGAATGTACACGAGATGGATTGGATGGGTGTATCAGAATAAGAATGTACACGAGATGGATTGGGTGGGTGCATCAGAATAAGAATGTACACGAGATGGATTGGATGGGCGTATCAGAATAAGAATGTACACGAGATGGATTGGGTGGGTGCATCAGAATAAGAGTGTACACGAGATGGATTGGGTGGGTGCATCAGAATAAGAATGTACACGAGATGGATTGGATGGGTGTATCAGAATAAGAATGTACATGAGATGGATTGGATGGGCGTATCAGAATAAGAATGTACACGAGATGGATTGGATGGGCGTATCAGAATAAGAATGTACACGAGATGGATTGGATGGGTGTATCAGAATAAGAATGTACACGAGATGGATTGGGTGGGTGCATCAGAATAAGAATGTACACGAGATGGATTGGGTGGGCATATCAGAATAAGAATGTACACGAGATGGATTGGATGGGCATATCAGAATAAGAATGTACACGAGATGGATTGGATGGGCATATCAGAATAAGAATGTACACGACATGGATTGGATGGGCGTATCAGAATAAGTATGTTCACTTGATGGGTTCCATGAATGTATCAGAATAAAAATGTACACGAGATAGATTGGATGGGCGCATAAGAATAAGAATGTACACGAGATGGATTGGATGGTTGCATCAGAATAAGAATATACAGGAGATAGATTGTATGGGTGTATCAGAATAAGAATATAAACGAGATCGATTGGGTGTGTGTATAGGAATAAGAATGTACACGAGATGGATTGGGTGGGTGCATCAGAATAAGAATGTACACGAGATGGATTGGATGGGCGTATCAGAATAAGAATGTACACGAGATGGATTGGGTGGGTGCATCAGAATAAGAATGTACACGAGATGGATTGGGTGGGTGCATCAGAATAAGAATGTACACGAGATGGATTGGATGGGTGTATCAGAATAAGAATGTACATGAGATGGATTGGATGGGCGTATCAGAATAAGAATGTACACGAGATGGATTGGATGGGCGTATCAGAATAAGAATGTACACGAGATGGATTGGATGGGTGTATCAGAATAAGAATGTACACGAGATGGATTGGATGGGTGTATCAGAATAAGAATGTAGACGAGATGGATTGGATGGGTGTATCAGAATAAGAATGTACACGAGATGGATTGGGTGGGTGCATCAGAATAAGAATGTACACGAGATGGATTGGGTGGGCATATCAGAATAAGAATGTACACGAGATGGATTGGATGGGCATATCAGAATAAGAATGTACACGAGATGGATTGGATGGGCATATCAGAATAAGAATGTACACGACATGGATTGGATGGGCGTATCAGAATAAGTATGTTCACTAGATGGGTTCCATGAATGTATCAGAATAAAAATGTACACGAGATAGATTGGATGGGCGCATAAGAATAAGAATGTACACGAGATGGATTGGATGGTTGCATCAGAATAAGAATATACAGGAGATAGATTGTATGGGTGTATCAGAATAAGAATATAAACGAGATCGATTGGGTGTGTGTATAGGAATAAGAATGTACACGATATGGATTGGATGGGTGTATCAGAATAAGTATGTTCACTAGATGGGTTCCATGAATGTATCAGAATAAAAATGTACACGAGATAGATTGGATGGGCGCATCAGAATAAGAATGTACACGAGATGGATTGGATAGGTGTATCAGAATAAGAATATACAGGAGATAGATTGTATGGGTGTATCAGAATAAGAATGTAAACGAGATGGATTGGATGGGTGTATCAGAATAAGAAGGTAAACGAGATCGATTGGGTGTGTGTATAGGAATAAGAATGTACACGATATGGATTGGATGGGTGTATCAGAATAAGTATGTTAACTAGATGGGTTCCATGAATGTATCAGAATAAAAATGTACACGAGATAGATTGGATGGGCGCATCAGAATAAGAATGTACACGAGATGGATTGGATGGGTGTATCAGAATAAGAATGTACACGAGATGGATTGGTAGGTGTATCAGAATAAGAATGTACAGGAGATGGATTGGATGGGTGTATCAGAATAAGAATGTACGCGAGATGGATTGGATATGAGTTTATCAGAATAAGAATGTACAGGGGATGGATTGGATGGGCGTATCAAAATAAGAATGTACACGAGATGGATTGGATGGGGGTATCAGAATAGAATGTACAGGGGATGGATTGGATGGGCGTATAAGAATAAGAATGTACACGAGATGGATTGGATGGGTGTATCAAAAAAAGAATGTACACGAGATGGATTGGATGGGTGTATCAAAATAAGAATGTACACGAGATGGATTGGATGGGTGTATAAAAATAAGAATGTACACGAGATGGATTGGATGGGGGTATGAGAATCAGAATGTACACGAGATGGATTGGATGGGCGTATCAGAGTAAGATTGTACACGAGATGGATTGGATTGTTGTATCAGAATAAGAATGTACACGAGATGGATTGGATGGGCGTATCAAAATAAGAATGTACACGAGAAGGATTGGATGGGTGTATCAAAATAAGAATGTACACATGATGGATTGGATGGGGGTATCAGAATAAGAATGTACACGAGATAGATTGGATGGGCGTATCAAAATAAGAATGTACACGAGATGGATTGGATTGGTGTATCAAAATAAGAATGTACTGGAGATGGATTGGATGGGTGTATCAGAATAAGAATGTAGACGAGAGGGATTGGATGGGTGTATCAGAATAAGAATGTACACGAGATGGATTGGATGGGTGTATCAGAATAAGAATGTACACGAGATGGATTGGATGGGTGTATCAGAATAAGAATGTACACGAGATGGATTGGATGGGTGTATCAGAATAAGAATGTACACGAGATGGATTGGATGGGTGTATCAGAATAAGAATGTACACGAGATGGATTGGATGGGTGTATCAGAATAAGAATGTACACGAGATGGATTGGATGGGTGTATCAGAATAAGAATGTACACGAGATGGATTGGATGGGTGTATCAGAATAAGAATGTACACGAGATGGATTGGATGGGCGTATCAGAATAAGAATGTACACGAGATGGATTGGATGGGTGTATCAGAATAAGAATGTACACGAGATGGATTGGATGGGCGTATCAGAATAAGAATGTACACGAGATGGATTGGATGGGCGTATCAGAATAAGAATGTACACGAGATGGATTGGATGGGTGTATCAGAATAAGAATGTACATGAGATGGATTGGATGGGTGTATCAGAATAAGAATGTACATGAGATGGATTGGATGGGTGTATCAGAATAAGAATGTACACGAGATGGATTGGATGGGCGTATCAGAATAAGAATGTACACGAGATGGATTGGATGGGTGTATCAGAATAAGAATGTACACGAGATGGATTGGATGGGTGTATCAGAATAAGAATGTACACGAGATGGATTGGATGGGTGTATCAGAATAAGAATGTACACGAGATGGATTGGATGGGTGTATCAGAATAAGAATGTACACGAGATGGATTGGTTGGGTGTATCAGAATAAGAATGTACACGAGATGGATTGGATGGGCGTATCAGAATAAGAATGTACACGAGATGGATTGGATGGGTGTATCAGAATAAGAATGTACACGAGATGGATTGGATGGGTGTATCAGAATAAGAATGTACATGAGATGGATTGGATGGGTGTATCAGAATAAGAATGTACACGAGATGGATTGGATGGGCGTATCAGAATAAGAATGTACACGAGATGGATTGGATGGGTGTATCAGAATAAGAATGTACACGAGATGGATTGGATGGGTGTATCAGAATAAGAATGTACACGAGATGGATTGGATGGGTGTATCAGAATAAGAATGTACACGAGATGGATTGGATGGGTGTATCAGAATAAGAATGTACACGAGATGGATTGGATGGGTGTATCAGAATAAGAATGTACACGAGATGGATTGGGTGGGTGCATCAGAATAAGAATGTACACGAGATGGATTGGATGGGCGTATCAGAATAAGAATGTACACGAGATGGATTGGGTGGGTGCATCAGAATAAGAATGTACACGAGATGGATTGGGTGGGTGCATCAGAATAAGAATGTACACGAGATGGATTGGATGGGTGTATCAGAATAAGAATGTACATGAGATGGATTGGATGGGCGTATCAGAATAAGAATGTACACGAGATGGATTGGATGGGCGTATCAGAATAAGAATGTACACGAGATGGATTGGATGGGTGTATCAGAATAAGAATGTACACGAGATGGATTGGATGGGTGTATCAGAATAAGAATGTAGACGAGATGGATTGGATGGGTGTATCAGAATAAGAATGTACACGAGATGGATTGGGTGGGTGCATCAGAATAAGAATGTACACGAGATGGATTGGGTGGGCATATCAGAATAAGAATGTACACGAGATGGATTGGATGGGCATATCAGAATAAGAATGTACACGAGATGGATTGGATGGGCATATCAGAATAAGAATGTACACGACATGGATTGGATGGGCGTATCAGAATAAGTATGTTCACTAGATGGGTTCCATGAATGTATCAGAATAAAAATGTACACGAGATAGATTGGATGGGCGCATAAGAATAAGAATGTACACGAGATGGATTGGATAGGTGTATCAGAATAAGAATATACAGGAGATAGATTGTATGGGTGTATCAGAATAAGAATGTAAACGAGATGGATTGGATGGGTGTATCAGAATAAGAAGGTAAACGAGATCGATTGGGTGTGTGTATAGGAATAAGAATGTACACGATATGGATTGGATGGGTGTATCAGAATAAGTATGTTAACTAGATGGGTTCCATGAATGTATCAGAATAAAAATGTACACGAGATAGATTGGATGGGCGCATCAGAATAAGAATGTACACGAGATGGATTGGATGGGTGTATCAGAATAAGAATGTACACGAGATGGATTGGTAGGTGTATCAGAATAAGAATGTACAGGAGATGGATTGGATGGGTGTATCAGAATAAGAATGTACGCGAGATGGATTGGATATGAGTTTATCAGAATAAGAATGTACAGGGGATGGATTGGATGGGCGTATCAAAATAAGAATGTACACGAGATGGATTGGATGGGGGTATCAGAATAGAATGTACAGGGGATGGATTGGATGGGCGTATAAGAATAAGAATGTACACGAGATGGATTGGATGGGTGTATCAAAAAAAGAATGTACACGAGATGGATTGGATGGGTGTATCAAAATAAGAATGTACACGAGATGGATTGGATGGGTGTATAAAAATAAGAATGTACACGAGATGGATTGGATGGGGGTATGAGAATCAGAATGTACACGAGATGGATTGGATGGGCGTATCAGAGTAAGATTGTACACGAGATGGATTGGATTGTTGTATCAGAATAAGAATGTACACGAGATGGATTGGATGGGCGTATCAAAATAAGAATGTACACGAGAAGGATTGGATGGGTGTATCAAAATAAGAATGTACACATGATGGATTGGATGGGGGTATCAGAATAAGAATGTACACGAGATAGATTGGATGGGCGTATCAAAATAAGAATGTACACGAGATGGATTGGATTGGTGTATCAAAATAAGAATGTACTGGAGATGGATTGGATGGGTGTATCAGAATAAGAATGTAGATGAGAGGGATTGGATGGGTGTATCAGAATAAGAATGTACACGAGATGGATTGGATGGGTGTATCAGAATAAGAATGTACACGAGATGGATTGGATGGGTGTATCAGAATAAGAATGTACACGAGATGGATTGGATGGGTGTATCAGAATAAGAATGTACACGAGATGGATTGGATGGGTGTATCAGAATAAGAATGTACACGAGATGGATTGGATGGGTGTATCAGAATAAGAATGTACACGAGATGGATTGGATGGGTGTATCAGAATAAGAATGTACACGAGATGGATTGGATGGGTGTATCAGAATAAGAATGTACACGAGATGGATTGGATGGGCGTATCAGAATAAGAATGTACACGAGATGGATTGGATGGGTGTATCAGAATAAGAATGTACACGAGATGGATTGGATGGGCGTATCAGAATAAGAATGTACACGAGATGGATTGGATGGGCGTATCAGAATAAGAATGTACACGAGATGGATTGGATGGGTGTATCAGAATAAGAATGTACATGAGATGGATTGGATGGGTGTATCAGAATAAGAATGTACATGAGATGGATTGGATGGGTGTATCAGAATAAGAATGTACACGAGATGGATTGGATGGGCGTATCAGAATAAGAATGTACACGAGATGGATTGGATGGGTGTATCAGAATAAGAATGTACACGAGATGGATTGGATGGGTGTATCAGAATAAGAATGTACACGAGATGGATTGGATGGGTGTATCAGAATAAGAATGTACACGAGATGGATTGGATGGGTGTATCAGAATAAGAATGTACACGAGATGGATTGGATGGGTGTATCAGAATAAGAATGTACACGAGATGGATTGGATGGGCGTATCAGAATAAGAATGTACACGAGATGGATTGGATGGGTGTATCAGAATAAGAATGTACACGAGATGGATTGGATGGGTGTATCAGAATAAGAATGTACATGAGATGGATTGGATGGGTGTATCAGAATAAGAATGTACACGAGATGGATTGGATGGGCGTATCAGAATAAGAATGTACACGAGATGGATTGGATGGGTGTATCAGAATAAGAATGTACACGAGATGGATTGGATGGGTGTATCAGAATAAGAATGTACACGAGATGGATTGGATGGGTGTATCAGAATAAGAATGTACACGAGATGGATTGGATGGGTGTATCAGAATAAGAATGTACACGAGATGGATTGGATGGGTGTATCAGAATAAGAATGTACACGAGATGGATTGGGTGGGTGCATCAGAATAAGAATGTACACGAGATGGATTGGATGGGCGTATCAGAATAAGAATGTACACGAGATGGATTGGGTGGGTGCATCAGAATAAGAATGTACACGAGATGGATTGGGTGGGTGCATCAGAATAAGAATGTACACGAGATGGATTGGATGGGTGTATCAGAATAAGAATGTACATGAGATGGATTGGATGGGCGTATCAGAATAAGAATGTACACGAGATGGATTGGATGGGCGTATCAGAATAAGAATGTACACGAGATGGATTCGATGGGTGTATCAGAATAAGAATGTACACGAGATGGATTGGATGGGTGTATCAGAATAAGAATGTACACGAGATGGATTGGATGGGCGTATCAGAATAAGAATGTACACGAGATGGATTGGGTGGGTGCATCAGAATAA
This sequence comes from Anthopleura xanthogrammica, assembly GCA_964019055.1. Classification (NCBI taxonomy): domain Eukaryota; kingdom Metazoa; phylum Cnidaria; class Anthozoa; order Actiniaria; family Actiniidae; genus Anthopleura; species Anthopleura xanthogrammica. The sequence goes on along the minus strand of OZ025222.1, from coordinate 9,806,923 downwards.
GAATGTACACGAGATGGATTGGGTTGGTGCATCAGAATAAGAATGTACACGAGATGGATTGGATGGGTGTATCAGAATAAGAATGTACATGAGATGGATTGGATGGGCGTATCAGAATAAGAATGTACACGAGATGGATTGGATGGGCGTATCAGAATAAGAATGTACACGAGATGGATTGGATGGGTGTATCAGAATAAGAATGTACACGAGATGGATTGGATGGGTGTATCAGAATAAGAATGTAGACGAGATGGATTGGATGGGTGTATCAGAATAAGAATGTACACGAGATGGATTGGGTGGGTGCATCAGAATAAGAATGTACACGAGATGGATTGGGTGGGCATATCAGAATAAGAATGTACACGAGATGGATTGGATGGGCATATCAGAATAAGAATGTACACGAGATGGATTGGATGGGCATATCAGAATAAGAATGTACACGACATGGATTGGATGGGCGTATCAGAATAAGTATGTTCACTAGATGGGTTCCATGAATGTATCAGAATAAAAATGTACACGAGATAGATTGGATGGGCGCATAAGAATAAGAATGTACACGAGATGGATTGGATGGTTGCATCAGAATAAGAATATACAGGAGATAGATTGTATGGGTGTATCAGAATAAGAATATAAACGAGATCGATTGGGTGTGTGTATAGGAATAAGAATGTACACGATATGGATTGGATGGGTGTATCAGAATAAGTATGTTCACTAGATGGGTTCCATGAATGTATCAGAATAAAAATGTACACGAGATAGATTGGATGGGCGCATCAGAATAAGAATGTACACGAGATGGATTGGATAGGTGTATCAGAATAAGAATATACAGGAGATAGATTGTATGGGTGTATCAGAATAAGAATGTAAACGAGATGGATTGGATGGGTGTATCAGAATAAGAAGGTAAACGAGATCGATTGGGTGTGTGTATAGGAATAAGAATGTACACGATATGGATTGGATGGGTGTATCAGAATAAGTATGTTAACTAGATGGGTTCCATGAATGTATCAGAATAAAAATGTACACGAGATAGATTGGATGGGCGCATCAGAATAAGAATGTACACGAGATGGATTGGATGGGTGTATCAGAATAAGAATGTACACGAGATGGATTGGTAGGTGTATCAGAATAAGAATGTACAGGAGATGGATTGGATGGGTGTATCAGAATAAGAATGTACGCGAGATGGATTGGATATGAGTTTATCAGAATAAGAATGTACAGGGGATGGATTGGATGGGCGTATCAAAATAAGAATGTACACGAGATGGATTGGATGGGGGTATCAGAATAGAATGTACAGGGGATGGATTGGATGGGCGTATAAGAATAAGAATGTACACGAGATGGATTGGATGGGTGTATCAAAAAAAGAATGTACACGAGATGGATTGGATGGGTGTATCAAAATAAGAATGTACACGAGATGGATTGGATGGGTGTATAAAAATAAGAATGTACACGAGATGGATTGGATGGGGGTATGAGAATCAGAATGTACACGAGATGGATTGGATGGGCGTATCAGAGTAAGATTGTACACGAGATGGATTGGATTGTTGTATCAGAATAAGAATGTACACGAGATGGATTGGATGGGCGTATCAAAATAAGAATGTACACGAGAAGGATTGGATGGGTGTATCAAAATAAGAATGTACACATGATGGATTGGATGGGGGTATCAGAATAAGAATGTACACGAGATAGATTGGATGGGCGTATCAAAATAAGAATGTACACGAGATGGATTGGATTGGTGTATCAAAATAAGAATGTACTGGAGATGGATTGGATGGGTGTATCAGAATAAGAATGTAGACGAGAGGGATTGGATGGGTGTATCAGAATAAGAATGTACACGAGATGGATTGGATGGGTGTATCAGAATAAGAATGTACACGAGATGGATTGGATGGGTGTATCAGAATAAGAATGTACACGAGATGGATTGGATGGGTGTATCAGAATAAGAATGTACACGAGATGGATTGGATGGGTGTATCAGAATAAGAATGTACACGAGATGGATTGGATGGGTGTATCAGAATAAGAATGTACACGAGATGGATTGGATGGGTGTATCAGAATAAGAATGTACACGAGATGGATTGGATGGGTGTATCAGAATAAGAATGTACACGAGATGGATTGGATGGGCGTATCAGAATAAGAATGTACACGAGATGGATTGGATGGGTGTATCAGAATAAGAATGTACACGAGATGGATTGGATGGGCGTATCAGAATAAGAATGTACACGAGATGGATTGGATGGGCGTATCAGAATAAGAATGTACACGAGATGGATTGGATGGGTGTATCAGAATAAGAATGTACATGAGATGGATTGGATGGGTGTATCAGAATAAGAATGTACATGAGATGGATTGGATGGGTGTATCAGAATAAGAATGTACACGAGATGGATTGGATGGGCGTATCAGAATAAGAATGTACACGAGATGGATTGGATGGGTGTATCAGAATAAGAATGTACACGAGATGGATTGGATGGGTGTATCAGAATAAGAATGTACACGAGATGGATTGGATGGGTGTATCAGAATAAGAATGTACACGAGATGGATTGGATGGGTGTATCAGAATAAGAATGTACACGAGATGGATTGGTTGGGTGTATCAGAATAAGAATGTACACGAGATGGATTGGATGGGCGTATCAGAATAAGAATGTACACGAGATGGATTGGATGGGTGTATCAGAATAAGAATGTACACGAGATGGATTGGATGGGTGTATCAGAATAAGAATGTACATGAGATGGATTGGATGGGTGTATCAGAATAAGAATGTACACGAGATGGATTGGATGGGCGTATCAGAATAAGAATGTACACGAGATGGATTGGATGGGTGTATCAGAATAAGAATGTACACGAGATGGATTGGATGGGTGTATCAGAATAAGAATGTACACGAGATGGATTGGATGGGTGTATCAGAATAAGAATGTACACGAGATGGATTGGATGGGTGTATCAGAATAAGAATGTAGACGAGATGGATTGGATGGGTGTATCAGAATAAGAATGTACACGAGATGGATTGGGTGGGTGCATCAGAATAAGAATGTACACGAGATGGATTGGATGGGCGTATCAGAATAAGAATGTACACGAGATGGATTGGGTGGGTGCATCAGAATAAGAATGTACACGAGATGGATTGGGTGGGTGCATCAGAATAAGAATGTACACGAGATGGATTGGATGGGTGTATCAGAATAAGAATGTACATGAGATGGATTGGATGGGCGTATCAGAATAAGAATGTACACGAGATGGATTGGATGGGCGTATCAGAATAAGAATGTACACGAGATGGATTGGATGGGTGTATCAGAATAAGAATGTACACGAGATGGATTGGATGGGTGTATCAGAATAAGAATGTAGACGAGATGGATTGGATGGGTGTATCAGAATAAGAATGTACACGAGATGGATTGGGTGGGTGCATCAGAATAAGAATGTACACGAGATGGATTGGGTGGGCATATCAGAATAAGAATGTACACGAGATGGATTGGATGGGCATATCAGAATAAGAATGTACACGAGATGGATTGGATGGGCATATCAGAATAAGAATGTACACGACATGGATTGGATGGGCGTATCAGAATAAGTATGTTCACTAGATGGGTTCCATGAATGTATCAGAATAAAAATGTACACGAGATAGATTGGATGGGCGCATAAGAATAAGAATGTACACGAGATGGATTGGATGGTTGCATCAGAATAAGAATATACAGGAGATAGATTGTATGGGTGTATCAGAATAAGAATATAAACGAGATCGATTGGGTGTGTGTATAGGAATAAGAATGTACACGATATGGATTGGATGGGTGTATCAGAATAAGTATGTTCACTAGATGGGTTCCATGAATGTATCAGAATAAAAATGTACACGAGATAGATTGGATGGGCGCATCAGAATAAGAATGTACACGAGATGGATTGGATAGGTGTATCAGAATAAGAATATACAGGAGATAGATTGTATGGGTGTATCAGAATAAGAATGTAAACGAGATGGATTGGATGGGTGTATCAGAATAAGAAGGTAAACGAGATCGATTGGGTGTGTGTATAGGAATAAGAATGTACACGATATGGATTGGATGGGTGTATCAGAATAAGTATGTTAACTAGATGGGTTCCATGAATGTATCAGAATAAAAATGTACACGAGATAGATTGGATGGGCGCATCAGAATAAGAATGTACACGAGATGGATTGGATGGGTGTATCAGAATAAGAATGTACACGAGATGGATTGGTAGGTGTATCAGAATAAGAATGTACAGGAGATGGATTGGATGGGTGTATCAGAATAAGAATGTACGCGAGATGGATTGGATATGAGTTTATCAGAATAAGAATGTACAGGGGATGGATTGGATGGGCGTATCAAAATAAGAATGTACACGAGATGGATTGGATGGGGGTATCAGAATAGAATGTACAGGGGATGGATTGGATGGGCGTATAAGAATAAGAATGTACACGAGATGGATTGGATGGGTGTATCAAAAAAAGAATGTACACGAGATGGATTGGATGGGTGTATCAAAATAAGAATGTACACGAGATGGATTGGATGGGTGTATAAAAATAAGAATGTACACGAGATGGATTGGATGGGGGTATGAGAATCAGAATGTACACGAGATGGATTGGATGGGCGTATCAGAGTAAGATTGTACACGAGATGGATTGGATTGTTGTATCAGAATAAGAATGTACACGAGATGGATTGGATGGGCGTATCAAAATAAGAATGTACACGAGAAGGATTGGATGGGTGTATCAAAATAAGAATGTACACATGATGGATTGGATGGGGGTATCAGAATAAGAATGTACACGAGATAGATTGGATGGGCGTATCAAAATAAGAATGTACACGAGATGGATTGGATTGGTGTATCAAAATAAGAATGTACTGGAGATGGATTGGATGGGTGTATCAGAATAAGAATGTAGACGAGAGGGATTTAATTGGCGTATCAGAGTAGGATTGTACACGAGATGGATTGGATGGGTGTATCAAAATAAGAATGTACAGGAGATGGATTGGATGGGTGTATCAGAATAAGAATGTACAGGAGAGGGATTGGATGGGCGTATCAAAATAAGAATGTACACGAGATGGATTGGATGGGCGTTTCAGAGTAAGATTGTACACGAGATGGATTGGATTGTTTTATCAGAATAAGAATGTACACGAGATGGATTGGATTGGCGTATTGAAATAAGAATGTACACGAGATGGATTGGATGGGTGTATCAAAATACGAATGTACATGAGATGGATTGGATGGGGGTATCAGAATAAGAATGTACACGAGATGGATTGGGTGGGTGCATCAGAATAAGAATGTACACGAGATGGATTGGGTGGGTGCATCAGAATAAGAATGTACACGAGATGGATTGGATGGGTGTATCAGAATAAGAATGTACATGAGATGGATTGGATGGGCGTATCAGAATAATAATGTACACGAGATGGATTGGATGGGCGTATCAGAATAAGAATGTACACGAGATGGATTGGATGGGTGTATCAGAATAAGAATGTACACGAGATGGATTGGATGGGTGTATCAGAATAAGAATGTAGACGAGATGGATTGGATGGGTGTATCAGAATAAGAATGTACACGAGATGGATTGGGTGGGTGCATCAGAATAAGAATGTACACGAGATGGATTGGGTGGGCATATCAGAATAAGAATGTACACGAGATGGATTGGATGGGCATATCAGAATAAGAATGTACACGAGATGGATTGGATGGGCATATCAGAATAAGAATGTACACGACATGGATTGGATGGGCGTATCAGAATAAGTATGTTCACTAGATGGGTTCCATGAATGTATCAGAATAAAAATGTACACGAGATAGATTGGATGGGCGTATAAGAATAAGAATGTACACGAGATGGATTGGATGGTTGCATCAGAATAAGAATATACAGGAGATAGATTGTATGGGTGTATCAGAATAAGAATATAAACGAGATCGATTGGGTGTGTGTATAGGAATAAGAATGTACACGATATGGATTGGATGGGTGTATCAGAATAAGTATGTTCACTAGATGGGTTCCATGAATGTATCAGAATAAAAATGTACACGAGATAGATTGGATGGGCGCATCAGAATAAGAATGTACACGAGATGGATTGGATAGGTGTATCAGAATAAGAATATACAGGAGATAGATTGTATGGGTGTATCAGAATAAGAATGTAAACGAGATGGATTGGATGGGTGTATCAGAATAAGAAGGTAAACGAGATCGATTGGGTGTGTGTATAGGAATAAGAATGTACACGATATGGATTGGATGGGTGTATCAGAATAAGTATGTTAACTAGATGGGTTCCATGAATGTATCAGAATAAAAATGTACACGAGATAGATTGGATGGGCGCATCAGAATAAGAATGTACACGAGATGGATTGGATGGGTGTATCAGAATAAGAATGTACACGAGATGGATTGGTAGGTGTATCAGAATAAGAATGTACAGGAGATGGATTGGATGGGTGTATCAGAATAAGAATGTACGCGAGATGGATTGGATATGAGTTTATCAGAATAAGAATGTACAGGGGATGGATTGGATGGGCGTATCAAAATAAGAATGTACACGAGATGGATTGGATGGGGGTATCAGAATAGAATGTACAGGGGATGGATTGGATGGGCGTATAAGAATAAGAATGTACACGAGATGGATTGGATGGGTGTATCAAAAAAAGAATGTACACGAGATGGATTGGATGGGTGTATCAAAATAAGAATGTACACGAGATGGATTGGATGGGTGTATAAAAATAAGAATGTACACGAGATGGATTGGATGGGGGTATGAGAATCAGAATGTACACGAGATGGATTGGATGGGCGTATCAGAGTAAGATTGTACACGAGATGGATTGGATTGTTGTATCAGAATAAGAATGTACACGAGATGGATTGGATGGGCGTATCAAAATAAGAATGTACACGAGAAGGATTGGATGGGTGTATCAAAATAAGAATGTACACATGATGGATTGGATGGGGGTATCAGAATAAGAATGTACACGAGATAGATTGGATGGGCGTATCAAAATAAGAATGTACACGAGATGGATTGGATTGGTGTATCAAAATAAGAATGTACTGGAGATGGATTGGATGGGTGTATCAGAATAAGAATGTAGACGAGAGGGATTTAATTGGCGTATCAGAGTAGGATTGTACACGAGATGGATTGGATGGGTGTATCAAAATAAGAATGTACAGGAGATGGATTGGATGGGTGTATCAGAATAAGAATGTACAGGAGAGGGATTGGATGGGCGTATCAAAATAAGAATGTACACGAGATGGATTGGATGGGCGTTTCAGAGTAAGATTGTACACGAGATGGATTGGATTGTTTTATCAGAATAAGAATGTACACGAGATGGATTGGATTGGCGTATTGAAATAAGAATGTACACGAGATGGATTGGATGGGTGTATCAAAATACGAATGTACATGAGATGGATTGGATGGGGGTATCAGAATAAGAATGTACACGAGATAGATTGGATGGGTGTATCAAAATAAGAATGTACACGAGATCGATTGGATTGGTGTATCAAAATAAGAATGTACACGAGATGGATTGGATGGGTGTATCAGAATAAGAATGTACACGAGATGGATTGGATGGGTGTATCAGAATAAGAATGTACATGAGATGGATTGGATGGGTGTATCAGAATAAGAATGTATATGAGATGTATTGGATGGGTGTATCAGAATAAAAATGTACACGAGATGGATTGGATGGGCGTTTCAGAATAAGAATGTACACGAGATGTATTGGATGGGTGAATCAGAATAAGAATGTACATGAGATGGATTGGATGGGTGTATCAGAATAAGAATGTACATGAGATGGATTGGATGGGTGTATCAGAATAAGAATGTACACGAGATGTATTGGATGGGTGTATCAGAATAAAAATGTACACGAGATGGATTGGATGGGCATATCAGAATAAGAATGTACACGAGATGTATTGGATGGGTGTATCAGAATAAAAATGTACACGAGATGGATTGGATGGGCATATCAGAATAAGAATGTACACGAGATGGATTGGATGGGTGTATCAGAATAAGAATGTACATGAGATGGATTGGATGGGTGTATCAGAATAAGAATGTACACGAGATGTATTGGATGGGTGTATCAGAATAAAAATGTACACGAGATGGATTGGATGGGCGTTTCAGAATAAGAATGTACACGAGATGGATTGGATGGGTGTATCAGAATAAGAATGTACATGAGATGGATTGGATGCCTCTATTAGAAAAAGAATGTACACGACATGGATTGGATGGGTGCATCAGAAAAAGAATGTACACGAGATGGATTGGATGGGTGTATCAGAATAAGAATGTACACGAGATAGATTGGATGGGCGCATCAGAATAAGAATGTACACGAGATGGATTGGATAGGTGTATCAGAATAAGAATATACAGGAGATAGATTGTATGGGTGTATCAGAATAAGAATGTAAACGAGATGGATTGGATGGGTGTATCAGAATAAGAAGGTAAACGAGATCGATTGGGTGTGTGTATAGGAATAAGAATGTACACGATATGGATTGGATGGGTGTATCAGAATAAGTATGTTAACTAGATGGGTTCCATGAATGTATCAGAATAAAAATGTACACGAGATAGATTGGATGGGCGCATCAGAATAAGAATGTACACGAGATGGATTGGATGGGTGTATCAGAATAAGAATGTACACGAGATGGATTGGTAGGTGTATCAGAATAAGAATGTACAGGAGATGGATTGGATGGGTGTATCAGAATAAGAATGTACGCGAGATGGATTGGATATGAGTTTATCAGAATAAGAATGTACAGGGGATGGATTGGATGGGCGTATCAAAATAAGAATGTACACGAGATGGATTGGATGGGGGTATCAGAATAGAATGTACAGGGGATGGATTGGATGGGCGTATAAGAATAAGAATGTACACGAGATGGATTGGATGGGTGTATCAAAAAAAGAATGTACACGAGATGGATTGGATGGGTGTATCAAAATAAGAATGTAAACGAGATGGATTGGATGGGTGTATCAGAATAAGAATGTACACGAGATGGATTGGATGGGTGTATCAGAATAAGAATGTACACGAGATGGATTGAATGGGTGTATCAGAATAGGTATGTACACGAGATGGATTGGATGGGTGTATCAGAATAAGAATGTACACGAGATGGATTGGATGGGTGTATCAGAATAAGAATGTACACTAGATGGATTGGATGAATGTATCAGATTAAGAATGTACACGAGATTGATTAGATAGGCGTATCAAAATAAGAATGTACACGAGATGGATTGGATGGGGGTATGAGAATCAGAATGTACACGAGATGGATTGGATGGGCGTATCAGAGTAAGATTGTACACGAGATGGATTGGATTGTTGTATCAGAATAAGAATGTACACGAGATGGATTGGATGGGCGTATCAAAATAAGAATGTACACGAGATGGATTGGATGGGTGTATCATAATAAGAATGTACACGAGATGGATTGGATGGGGGTATCAGAATAAGAATGTACACGAGATAGATTAGATGGGCGTATCAAAATAAGAATGTACACGAGATGGATTGGATATGTGTATCAAAATAAGAATGTACAGGAGATGGATTGGATGGGTGTATCAGAATAAGAATTTAGACGAGAGGGATTGGATTGGCGTATCAGAGTAGGATTGTACACGAGATGGATTGGATGGGTGTATCAAAATAAGAATGTACAGGAGATGGATTGGATGGGTGTATCAGAATAAGAATGTACAGGAGAGGGATTGGATGGGCGTATCAAAATAAGAATGTACACGAGATGGATTGGATGGGTGTATCAAAATAAGAATGACAGGAGATGGATTGGATGGGCGTATCAGAATAGGAATGTACACGAGAGGGATTGGATTGGCGTATCAGAGTAAGATTGTACACGAGATGGATTGGATGGGTGTATCAAAATAAGAATGTACACGAGATGGATTGGATGGGCGTTTCAGAATAAGAATGTACACGAGATGGATTGGATGGGCGTATCAGAGTAAAATTGTACACGAGATGGATTGGATGGGTGTATCAGAATAAGAATGTACACGAGATGGATTGGATGGGCGTATCAAAATAAGAATGTACACGAGATGGATTGGATGGGTGTATCAAAATAAGAATGTACACGAGATGGATTGGATGGGCGTATCAGAGTAAGATTGTACACGAGATGGATTGGATTGTTCTATCAGAATAAGAATGTACACGAGATGAATTGGATGGGCGTATCAAAATAAGAATGTACACGAGATGGATTGGATGGGTGTATCAAAATAAGAATGTACACGAGATGGATTGGATGGGGGTATCAGAATAAGAATGTACACGAGATAGATTAGATGGGCGTATCAAAATAAGAATGTACACGAGATGGATTGGATATGTGTATCAAAATAAGAATGTACAGGAGATGAATTGGATGGGTGTATCAGAATAAGAATGTAGACGAGAGGGATTGGATTGGCGTATCAGAGTAGGATTGTACACGAGATGGATTGGATGGGTGTATCAAAATAAGAATGTACACGAGATGGATTGGATGGGGGTATCAGAATAAGAATGTACACGAGATAGATTAGATGGGCGTATCAAAATAAGAATGTACACGAGATGGATTGGATATGTGTATCAAAATAAGAATGTACAGGAGATGAATTGGATGGGTGTATCAGAATAAGAATGTAGACGAGAGGGATTGGATTGGCGTATCAGAGTAGGATTGTACACGAGATGGATTGGATGGGTGTATCAAAATAAGAATGTACAGGAGATGGATTGGATGGGTGTATCAGAATAAGAATGTACAGGAGAGGGATTGGATGGGCGTATCAAAATAAGAATGTACACGACATGGATTGGATTGGTGTATCAAAATAAGAATGACAGGAGATGGATTGGATGGGCGTATCAGAATAGGTATGTACACGAGATGGATTGGATGGGTGTATCAGAATAAGAATGTACACGAGATGGATTGGATGGGTGTATCAGAATAAGAATGTACACTAGATGGATTGGATGAATGTATCAGATTAAGAATGTACACGAGATTGATTGGATAGGCGTATCAGAATAAGAATGTACACGAGATGGATTGGATGGGTGCATCAGAATAAGAATGTACACGACATGGATTGGATGGGTGTATCAGAATAAGAATGTACACGAGATGGATTGGATGGGTGCATCAGAATAGGAATGTACACGGGATGGATTGGGTGGGTGTATCCGAGTAAGAATGTACACGAGATTGGTTGGGTGAGTCTATCCGACTAAAAATGTAAACCAGATGGATTGGATGGGTGTATAGGAATAAGAATGTACACGAGATGGATTGAATGGGTGTATCAGAATAGGTATGTACACGAGATGGATTGGATGGGTGTATCAGAATAAGAATGTACACGAGATGGATTGGATGGGTGTATCAGAATAAGAATGTACACGAGATGGATTGAATGGGTGTATCAGAATAGGTATGTACACGAGATGGATTGGATGGGTGTATCAGAATAAGAATGTACACGAGATGGATTCGATGGGTGTATCAGAATAAGAATGTACACTAGATGGATTGGATGGGTGTATCAGAATAAGAATGTACACGAGATGGATTGGATGGGTGTATCAGAATAAGAATGTACACTAGATGGATTGCATCGGCATAGCAGAATAAGAATGTACACTAGATGGATTGAATGGGTGTATCAGAATAAGAATGTACACGAGATGGATTGGATGGGTGTATCAGAATAAGAATGTACACGAGATGGATTGAATGGGTGTATCAGAATAGGTATGTACACGAGATGGATTGGATGGGCGTTTCAGAATAAGAATGTACACGAGATGGATTGGATGGGCGTATCAGAGTAAAATTGTACACGAGATGGATTGGATGGGTGTATCAGAATAAGAATGTACACGAGATGGATTGGATGGGCGTATCAAAATAAGAATGTACACGAGATGGATTGGATGGGTGTATCAAAATAAGAATGTACACGAGATGGATTGGATGGGCGTATCAGAGTAAGTTTGTACACGAGATGGATTGGATTGTTGTATCAGAATAAGAATGTACTCGAGATGGATTGGATGGGCGTATCAAAATAAGAATGTACACGAGATGGATTGGATGGGTGTATCAAAATAAGAATGTACACGAGATGGATTGGATGGGGGTATCAGAATAAGAATGTACACGAGATAGATTAGATGGGCGTATCAAAATAAGAATGTACACGAGATGGATTGGATATGTGTATCAAAATAAGAATGTACAGGAGATGAATTGGATGGGTGTATCAGAATAAGAATGTAGACGAGAGGGATTGGATTGGCGTATCAGAGTAGGATTGTACACGAGATGGATTGGATGGGTGTATCAAAATAAGAATGTACAGGAGATGGATTGGATGGGTGTATCAGAATAAGAATGTACAGGAGAGGGATTGGATGGGCGTATCAAAATAAGAATGTACACGAGATGGATTGGATTGGTGTATCAAAATAAGAATGACAGGAGATGGATTGGATGGGCGTATCAGAATAGGTATGTACACGAGATGGATTGGATGGGTGTATCAGAATAAGAATGTACACGAGATGGATTGGATGGGTGTATCAGAATAAGAATGTACACTAGATGGATTGGATGAATGTATCAGATTAAGAATGTACACGAGATTGATTAGATAGGCGTATCAGAATAAGAATGTACACGAGATGGATTGGATGGGTGCATCAGAATAAGAATGTACACGACATGGATTGGATGGGTGTATCAGAATAAGAATGTACACGAGATGGATTGGATGGGTGCATCAGAATAGGAATGTACACGGGATGGATTGGGTGGGTGTATCCGAGTAAGAATGTACACGAGATTGGTTGGGTGAGTCTATCCGACTAAAAATGTAAACCAGATGGATTGGATGGGTGTATAGGAATAAGAATGTACACGAGATGGATTGAATGGGTGTATCAGAATAGGTATGTACACGAGATGGATTGGATGGGTGTATCAGAATAAGAATGTACACGAGATGGATTGGATGGGTGTATCAGAATAAGAATGTACACGAGATGGATTGAATGGGTGTATCAGAATAGGTATGTACACGAGATGGATTGGATGGGTGTATCAGAATAAGAATGTACACGAGATGGATTGGATGGGTGTATCAGAATAAGAATGTACACTAGATGGATTGGATGAATGTATCAGATTAAGAATGTACACGAGATTGATTAGATAGGCGTATCAGAATAAGAATGTACACGAGATGGATTGGATGGGTGCATCAGAATAAGAATGTACACGACATGGATTGGATGGGTGTATCAGAATAAGAATGTACACGAGATGGATTGGATGGGTGCATCAGAATAGGAATGTACACGGGATGGATTGGGTGGGTGTATCCGAGTAAGAATGTACACGAGATTGGTTGGGTGAGTCTATCCGACTAAAAATGTAAACCAGATGGATTGGATGGGTGTATAGGAATAAGAATGTACACGAGATGGATTGAATGGGTGTATCAGAATAGGTATGTACACGAGATGGATTGGATGGGTGTATCAGAATAAGAATGTACACGAGATGGATTGGATGGGTGTATCAGAATAAGAATGTACACGAGATGGATTGAATGGGTGTATCACAATAGGTATGTACACGAGATGGATTGGATGGGTGTATCAGAATAAGAATGTACACGAGATGGATTGGATGGGTGTATCAGAATAAGAATGTACACTAGATGGATTGGATGGGTGTATCAGAATAAGAATGTACACGAGATGGATTGGATGGGTGTATCAGAATAAGAATGTACACTAGATGGATTGCATCGGCATAGCAGAATAAGAATGTACACTAGATGGATTGAATGGGTGTATCAGAATAAGAATGTACACGAGATGGATTGGATGGGTGTATCAGAATAAGAATGTACACGAGATGGATTGAATGGGTGTATCAGAATAAGAATGTACACGAGATGGATTGAATGGGTGTATCAGAATAGGTATGTACACGAGATGGATTGGATGGGTGTATCAGAATAAGAATGTACACTAGATGGATTGGATGAATGTATCAGATTAAGAATGTACACGAGATTGATTAGATAGGCGTATCAGAATAAGAATGTACACGAGATTGATTAGATAGGCGTATCAGAATAAGAATGTACACGAGATGGATTGGATGGGTGCATCAGAATAAGAATGTACACGACATGGATTGGATGGGTGTATCAGAATAAGAATGTACACGACATGGATTGGATGGGTGTATCAGAATAAGAATGTACACGAGATGGATTGGATGGGTGTATCAGAATAAGAATGTACACTAGATGGATTGCATCGGCATAGCAGAATAAGAATGTACACTAGATGGATTGAATGGGTGTATCAGAATAGGTATGTACACGAGATGGATTGGATGGGTGTATCAGAATAAGAATGTACACGAGATGGATTGGATGGGTGTATCAGAATAAGAATGTACACGAGATGGATTGAATGGGTGTATCAGAATAGGTATGTACACGAGATGGATTGGATGGGTGTATCAGAATAAGAATGTACACTAGATGGATTGGATGGGTGTATCAGAATAAGAATGTACACGAGATGGATTGGATGGGTGTATCAGAATAAGAATGTACACTAGATGGATTGCATCGGCATAGCAGAATAAGAATGTACACTAGATGGATTGAATGGGTGTATCAGAATAAGAATGTACACGAGATGGATTGGATGGGTGTATCAGAATAAGAATGTACACGAGATGGATTGAATGGGTGTATCAGAATAAGAATGTACACGAGATGGATTGAATGGGTGTATCAGAATAGGTATGTACACGAGATGGATTGGATGGGTGTATCAGAATAAGAATGTACACTAGATGGATTGGATGAATGTATCAGATTAAGAATGTACACGAGATTGATTAGATAGGCGTATCAGAATAAGAATGTACACGAGATTGATTAGATAGGCGTATCAGAATAAGAATGTACACGAGATGGATTGGATGGGTGCATCAGAATAAGAATGTACACGACATGGATTGGATGGGTGTATCAGAATAAGAATGTACACGACATGGATTGGATGGGTGTATCAGAATAAGAATGTACACGAGATGGATTGGATGGGTGTATCAGAATAAGAATGTACACTAGATGGATTGCATCGGCATAGCAGAATAAGAATGTACACTAGATGGATTGAATGGGTGTATCAGAATAGGTATGTACACGAGATGGATTGGATGGGTGTATCAGAATAAGAATGTACACGAGATGGATTGGATGGGTGTATCAGAATAAGAATGTACACGAGATGGATTGAATGGGTGTATCAGAATAGGTATGTACACGAGATGGATTGGATGGGTGTATCAGAATAAGAATGTACACGAGATGGATTGGATGGGTGTATCAGAATAAGAATGTACACTAGATGGATTGGATGAATGTATCAGATTAAGAATGTACACGAGATTGATTAGATAGGCGTATCAGAATAAGAATGTACACGAGATGGATTGGATGGGTGCATCAGAATAAGAATGTACACGACATGGATTGGATGGGTGTATCAGAATAAGAATGTACACGAGATGGATTGGATGGGTGCATCAGAATAGGAATGTACACGGGATGGATTGGGTGGGTGTATCCGAGTAAGAATGTACACGAGATTGGTTGGGTGAGTCTATCCGACTAAAAATGTAAACCAGATGGATTGGATGGGTGTATAGGAATAAGAATGTACACGAGATGGATTGAATGGGTGTATCAGAATAGGTATGTACACGAGATGGATTGGATGGGTGTATCAGAATAAGAATGTACACGAGATGGATTGGATGGGTGTATCAGAATAAGAATGTACACGAGATGGATTGAATGGGTGTATCACAATAGGTATGTACACGAGATGGATTGGATGGGTGTATCAGAATAAGAATGTACACGAGATGGATTGGATGGGTGTATCAGAATAAGAATGTACACTAGATGGATTGGATGGGTGTATCAGAATAAGAATGTACACGAGATGGATTGGATGGGTGTATCAGAATAAGAATGTACACTAGATGGATTGCATCGGCATAGCAGAATAAGAATGTACACTAGATGGATTGAATGGGTGTATCAGAATAAGAATGTACACGAGATGGATTGGATGGGTGTATCAGAATAAGAATGTACACGAGATGGATTGAATGGGTGTATCAGAATAGGTATGTACACGAGATGGATTGGATGGGTGTATCAGAATAAGAATGTACACGAGATGGATTGGATGGGTGTATCAGAATAAGAATGTACACTAGATGGATTGGATGAATGTATCAGATTAAGAATGTACACGAGATTGATTAGATAGGCGTATCAGAATAAGAATGTACACGAGATGGATTGGATGGGTGCATCAGAATAAGAATGTACACGACATGGATTGGATGGGTGTATCAGAATAAGAATGTACACGACATGGATTGGATGGGTGTATCAGAATAAGAATGTACACGAGATGGATTGGATGGGTGTATCAGAATAAGAATGTACACTAGATGGATTGCATCGGCATAGCAGAATAAGAATGTACACTAGATGGATTGAATGGGTGTATCAGAATAAGAATGTACACGAGATGGATTGGATGGGTGTATCAGAATAAGAATGTACACGAGATGGATTGAATGGGTGTATCAGAATAGGTATGTACACGAGATGGATTGGATGGGTGTATCAGAATAAGAATGTACACGAGATGGATTGGATGGGTGTATCAGAATAAGAATGTACACTAGATGGATTGGATGAATGTATCAGATTAAGAATGTACACGAGATTGATTGGATAGGCGTATCAGAATAAGAATGTACACGAGATGGATTGGATGGGTGCATCAGAATAAGAATGTACACGACATGGATTGGATGGGTGTATCAGAATAAGAATGTACACGAGATGGATTGGATGGGTGCATCAGAATAGGAATGTACACGAGATGGATTGGGTGGGTGTATCCGAGTAAGAATGTACACGAGATTGGTTGGGTGAGTCTATCCGACTAAAAATGTAAACCAGATGGATTGGATGGGTGTATAGGAATAAGAATGTACACGATATGGATTGGATGGATGTATCCAATCATATCCTGGAGTATCCAATCATATCCTGGAGTATCCAATCATATCCTGGAGGATCCAATCATATCCTGGAGAAACCAATCATATCCTGGAGGATCTACTCATATCCTGGAGGATCCAATCATATCCTGGAGGATCCAATCATATCCTGGAGTATCCAATCATATCCTGGAGTGTCTAATCAAATCCTGGAGTATCCAATCATATCCTGGAGGATCCAATCATATCATGGAGTATCCAATCATATCCTGGAGGATCCAATCATATCCTGGAGGATCCAATCATATCCTGCAGTATCCAATCATATCCTGGAGTATCCAATCATATCCTGGAGGATCCAATCATATCCTGGAGGATCCAATCATATCCTGGAGGATCCAATCATATCCTGGAGGATCCAATCATATCCTGGAGGATCGAATCATATCCTGGAGGATCCAATCATATCCTGGAGTATCCAATCATATCCTGGAGGATCCAATCATATCCTGGAGGATCCAATCATATCCTGGAGGATCCAATCACATCCTGGAGGATCCAATCATATCATGGAGGATCCAATCATATCCTGGAGGATGCAATCATATCCTGGAGGATCCAATCACATCCTGGAGGATACTATCATATCTTGGAGGATCCAATCATATACTGGAGGATCCAATCATATCCTAGAGGATCCAATCATATCCTGGAAAGTAATTAAAGTGCATAAAATTATTATCTGTAAACTTTTTCAGGCAGAACACATTTCAAAGTACGCACTAATCATAGTTCACTTTTAAAACCGAGAACGCTGAAATAGTATGATACTAAAAGCAGATATTAGAAAGTCAGTAAGAAGAAGGAAAAAGAAGGAAAGAAAGATAGAAAAAAGGACAAAGAATTTCGGGAAAAAAATCATTTTATCTGGATACGATGGGGTTTGAACCAACGTCCACTGACAGAAACTCAAAAATTTTATTCCACTGTGCCATACCCCCGAGACATCCGCAGAGCTGAGGCGCAGTATGGACTTCGGACCTGACGGCAATTAAATCCTTCTGCCCTTATAGTACGGATTATGCAGCATAATGATCTAGCCGAGGCATCAGGGGAGAGACCAGCCGGCCCCCAGACCATATCTACAGCTAATCCCTTGCACTATCGCAACGCACGTTGATTTCAAGTGGAAAATAATCTAGTCTATCTGGCGCATTGTTACTCACGGCTATTGTTGTGCAAATTTTGTGAAACCGTGGACAAGTGGGAAAAAAGCCTGAGCTTCAATCAGACTCAGTCAAGCCCGTTTGGGCTGGGTCAGTACTTGGATGGGTGACCTCGTCTCCAAAACATAGTGTCCATTTTTTTTTTTGAAATGCATTTCCGGAAATAATTACAAAATATTTCAACGAATGAAACTTGCGTGAAAAGACAAAATAGAGAGAACATGAATATTTTGAGTTCTCTCGGGAATGCATAATTGTATCCGAGTAAGAATGCACACGGAATGGATTGGATGGGTGTATCAGAATAAGAATGTACACGAGATGGATTGGATGGGTGTACCAGAATAAGAATGCACACGGAATGGATTGGATGGGTGTATCAGAATAAGAATGTAAACGAGATGGATTGGATGGGCGTATCAGAATAAGAATGTACACGAGATGGATTGGATGGGTGTATCAGAATAAGAATGTACACGAGATGGATTGGATGGGCGTATCAGAATAAGAATGTACACGAGATGGATTGGATGGGTGTATCAGAATAAGAATGTACACGAGATGGATTGGATGGGTGTATCAGAATAAGAATGTACACGAGATGGATTGGATGGGTGTATCAGAATAAGAATGTACACGAGATGGATTGGATGGGTGTATCAGAATAAGAATGTACACGAGATGGATTGGATGGGTGTATCAAAATAAGAATGTACACGAGATGGATTGGATGGGTGTATCAGAATAAGAATGTACACGAGATGGATTGGATGGGCATATCAGAATAAGAATGTACACGAGATGGATTGGATGGGTGTATCAGAATAAGAATGTACACGAGATGGATTGGATGGGTGTATCAGAATAAGAATGTACAGGAGATGGATTGGATGGGCGTATCAGAATAAGAATGTACACGAGATGGATTGGATGGGTGTATCAGAATAAGAATGTACACGAGATGGATTGGATGGGTGTATCAAAATAAGAATGTACACGAGATGGATTGGATGGGTGTATCAGAATAAGAATGTACACGACATGGATTGGATGGGCATATCAGAAAAAGAATGTACACGAGATGGATTGGATGGGTGTATCAGAATAAGAATGTACACGAGATGGATTGGATGGGCGTATCAGAATAAGAATGTACACGAGATGGATTGGATGGGCGTATCAGAATAAGAATGTACACGAGATGGATTGGATGGGTGTATCAGAAAAAGAATGTACACGAGATGGATTGGATGGGTGTATCAGAATAAGAATGTACACGAGATGGATTGGATGGGTGTATCAGAATAAGAATGTACACGAGATGGATTGGATGGGTGTATCAGAAAAAGAATGTACACGACATGGATTGGATGGGTGTATCAGAATAAGAATGTACACGAGATGGATTGGATGGGTGTATCAGAATAAGAATGTACACGAGATGGATTGGATGGGTGTATCAGAAAAAGAATGTACACGAGATGGATTGGATGGGTGTATCAGAATAAAAATGTACACGAGATGGATTGGATGGGTGCATCAGAATAAGAATGTACACGAGATGGATTGGATGGGTGTATCAGAATAAAAATGTACACGAGATGGATTGGATGGGTGCATCAGAATAAGAATGTACACGAGATGGATTGGATGGGTGTATCAGAATAAGAATGTACACGAGATGGATTGGATGGGTGTATCAAAATAAGAATGTACACGAGATGGATTGGATGGGGGTATCAGAATAAGAATGTACACGAGATAGATTAGATGGGCGTATCAAAATAAGAATGTACACGAGATGGATTGGATATGTGTATCAAAATAAGAATGTACAGGAGATGGATTGGATGGGTGTATCAGAATAAGAATGTAGACGAGAGGGATTGGATTGGCGTATCAGAGTAGGATTGTACACGAGATGGATTGGATGGGTGTATCAAAATAAGAATGTACAGGAGATGGATTGGATGGGTGTATCAGAATAAGAATGTACAGGAGAGGGATTGGATGGGCGTATCAAAATAAGAATGTACACGAGATGGATTGGATTGGTGTATCAAAATAAGAATGACAGGAGATGGATTGGATGGGCGTATCAGAATAGGAATGTACACGAGAGGGATTGGATTGGCGTATCAGAGTAAGATTGTACACGAGATGGATTGGATGGGTGTATCAAAATAAGAATGTACACGAGATGGATTGGATGGGCGTTTCAGAATAAGAATGTACACGAGATGGATTGGATGGGCGTATCAGAGTAAAATTGTACACGAGATGGATTGGATGGGTGTATCAGAATAAGAATGTACACGAGATGGATTGGATGGGCGTATCAAAATAAGAATGTACACGAGATGGATTGGATGGGTGTATCAAAATAAGAATGTACACGAGATGGATTGGATGGGCGTATCAGAGTAAGATTGTACACGAGATGGATTGGATTGTTGTATCAGAATAAGAATGTACACGAGATGGATTGGATGGGCGTATCAAAATAAGAATGTACACGAGATGGATTGGATGGGTGTATCAAAATAAGAATGTACACGAGATGGATTGGATGGGGGTATCAGAATAAGAATGTACACGAGATAGATTAGATGGGCGTATCAAAATAAGAATGTACACGAGATGGATTGGATATGTGTATCAAAATAAGAATGTACAGGAGATGGATTGGATGGGTGTATCAAAATAAGAATGTACAGGAGATGGATTGGATGGGTGTATCAGAATAAGAATGTACAGGAGAGGGATTGGATGGGCGTATCAAAATAAGAATGTACACGAGATGGATTGGATTGGTGTATCAAAATAAGAATGACAGGAGATGGATTGGATGGGCGTATCAGAATAGGAATGTACACGAGAGGGATTGGATTGGCGTATCAGAGTAAGATTGTACACGAGATGGATTGGATGGGTGTATCAAAATAAGAATGTACACGAGATGGATTGGATGGGCGTTTCAGAATAAGAATGTACACGAGATGGATTGGATGGGCGTATCAGAGTAAGATTGTACACGAGATGGATTGGATGGGTGTATCAGAATAAGAATGTACACGAGATGGATTGGATGGGCGTATCAAAATAAGAATGTACACGAGATGGATTGGATGGGTGTATCAAAATAAGAATGTACACGAGATGGATTGGATGGGCGTATCAGAATAAGAATGTACACGAGATGGATTGGATGGGCGTTTCAGAATAAGAATGTACACGAGATGGATTGGATGGGCGTATCAGAGTAAGATTGTACACGAGATGGATTGGATGGGTGTATCAGAATAAGAATGTACACGAGACGGATTGGATGGGCGTATCAAAATAAGAATGTACACGAGGTGGATTGGATGGGTGTATCAGAATAAGAATGTACACGAGATGGATTGGATGGGCGTATCAAAATAAGAATGTACACGAGATGGATTGGATGGGTGTATCAGAATAAGAATGTACAGGAGATCGATTGGATTGGTGTATCAAAATAAGAATGACAGGAGATGGATTGGATGGGCGTATCAGAATAGGAATGTACACGAGAGGGATTGGATTGGCGTATCAGAGTAAGATTGTACACGAGATGGATTGGATGGGTGTATCAAAATAAGAATGTACACGAGATGGATTGGATGGGCGTTTCAGAATAAGAATGTACACGAGATGGATTGGATGGGCGTATCAGAGTAAGATTGTACACGAGATGGATTGGATGGGCGTATCAAAATAAGAATGTACACGAGATGGATTGGATGGGTGTATCAAAATAAGAATGTACACGAGATGGATTGGATGGGCGTATCAGAATAAGAATGTACACGAGATGGATTGGATGGGCGTTTCAGAATAAGAATGTACACGAGATGGATTGGATGGGCGTATCAGAGTAAGATTGTACACGAGATGGATTGGATGGGTGTATCAGAATAAGAATGTACACGAGATGGATTGGATGGGCGTATCAAAATAAGAATGTACACGAGATGGATTGGATGGGTGTATCAGAATAAGAATGTACACGAGATGGATTGGATGGGCGTATCAAAATAAGAATGTACACGAGATGGATTGGATGGGTGTATCAGAATAAGAATGTACAGGAGATGGATTGGATTGGCGTATCAAAATAAGAATGTACACGAGATGGATTGGATGGGTGTATCAGAATAACAATGTACAGGAAATGGATTGGATTGGCGTATCAAAATAAGAATGTACACGAGATGGATTGGATTGGTGTATCAAAATAAGAATGACAGGAGATGGATTGGATGGGCGTATCAGAATAAGAATGTACACGAGAGGGATTGGATTGGCGTATCAGAGTAAGATTGTACACGAGATGGATTGGATGGGTGTATCAAAATAAGAATGACAGGAGATGGATTGGATGGGCGTATCAGAATAGGAATGTACACGAGAGGGATTGGATTGGCGTATCAGAGTAAGATTGTACACGAGATGGATTGGATGGGTGTATCAAAATAAGAATGTACACGAGATGGATTGGATGGGCGTTTCAGAATAAGAATGTACACGAGATGGATTGGATGGGCGTATCAGAGTAAGATTGTACACGAAATGGATTGGATGGGTGTATCAGAATAAGAATGTACACGAGATGGATTGGATGGGTGTATCAAAATAAGAATGTACACGAGATGGATTGGATGGGCGTATCAGAATAAGAATGTACACGAGATGGATTGGATGGGCGTTTTAGAATAAGAATGTACACGAGATGGATTGGATGGGCGTATCAGAGTAAGATTGTACACGAGATGGATTGGATGGGTGTATCAGAATAAGAATGTACACGAGATGGATTGGATGGGTGTATCAGAATAAGAATGTACAGGAGATGGATTGGATTGGCGTATCAAAATAAGAATGTACACGAGATGGATTGGATTGGTGTATCAAAATAAGAATGACAGGAGATGGATTGGATGGGCGTATCAGAATAAGAATGTACACGAGAGGGATTGGATTGGCGTATCAGAGTAAGATTGTACACGAGATGGATTGGATGGGTGTATCAAAATAAGAATGACAGGAGATGGATTGGATGGGCGTATCAGAATAGGAATGTACACGAGAGGGATTGGATTGGCGTATCAGAGTAAGATTGTACACGAGATGGATTGGATGGGTGTATCAAAATAAGAATGTACACGAGATGGATTGGATGGGCGTTTCAGAATAAGAATGTACACGAGATGGATTGGATGGGCGTATCAGAGTAAGATTGTACACGAGATGGATTGGATGGGTGTATCAGAATAAGAATGTACAGGAGATGGATTGGATGGGCGTATCAAAATAAGAATGTACACGAGATGGATTGGATGGGTGTATCAGAATAAGAATGTACACGAGATGGATTGGATGGGCGTATCAGAATAAGAATGTACACGAGATGGATTGGATGGGCGTATCAAAATAAGAATGTACACGAGATGGATTGGATGGGTGTATCAGAATAAGAATGTACACGAGATGGATTGGATGGGCGTTTCAGAATAAGAATGTACACGAGATGCATTGGATGGGTGCATTAGAATAAGAATGTAAACGAGATGGATTGGATGGGCGTATCAAAATAAGAATGTACACGAGATGGATTGGATATGTGTATCAAAATAAGAATGTACAGGAGATGGATTGGATGGGTGTATCAGAATAAGAATGTACACGAGATGGATTGGATGGGCGTTTCAGAATAAGATTGTACACGAGATGGATTGGATGGGTGTATCAGAATAAGAATGTACACGAGATGGATTGGATGGGTGTATCAGAATAAGAATGTACACGAGATGCATTGGATGGGTGCATTAGAATAAGAATGTAAACGAGATGGATTGGATTGGTGTATCAAAATAAGAATGTACACGAGATGGATTGGATGGGTGTATCAGAATAAGAATGTACACGAGATGGATTGGATGGGCGTTTCAGAATAAGAATGTACACGAGATGGATTGGATGGGTGTATCAGAATAAGAATGTACACGAGATGGATTGGATGGGTGTATCAGAATAAGAATGTACACGAGATGGATTGGATGGGCGTTTCAGAATAAGATTGTACACGAGATGGATTGGATGGGTGTATCAGAATAAGAATGTACACGAGATGGATTGGATGGGCGTTTCAGAATAAGAATGTACACGAGATGCATTGGATGGGTGCATTAGAATAAGAATGTAAACGAGATGGATTGGATTGGTGTATCAAAATAAGAATGTACACGAGATGGATTGGATGGGTGTATCAGAATAAGAATGTGCACGAGATGGATTGGATGGACGTACAAGTGAGGGAGGTTTGAACGTTTTTCTTTGTTTGTTTGTTTGTTTGTTTGTTTGTTTATTTGTTTCTTTCTTTCTTTCCTTCATTCCTCTTTTTCTCTTATTTTTTCTGTACGATATATTTTCTCTTTTCTCTTTTTATTTATTTCTGTTAATTGATACTTTTTTTATTTCAAAGTCTCCAGTGTTCTAGTTTGCAATGGTATTTACACTGGTCGAACTGGTGGCAAATAGTTATGAATGGCGCTAGCTATAATCGAGTTACCATAGTCGCTTCAAAAAAATGAAGCTACGAATCGAAATCCTTCATCTTACTCGCCAAAATTATTCCTAAAGCTTTAAAAGCATTCACAGGTTAGTTTTGTTTTTAATATGGCGGTTTCGTGGCGAAGAAAAGATCATCAATGATCCCTCAGGTGATCGTTAGACAAGGTTTTCTGTGGGGATTATCTGCTGTTTATCTTTTCGCCTTCACTTCACTATATCTGCAAATTCCAGGTGAATTTTTATCTTTTTTATTGTTATTACTTTCATAAACGTATAAGTATAAGAATAAATCAAAATTTGTAGGTTTTTCTTGCCCAAGTCAACACTATTATCCATAAATCCAGGAGCCTGATAAATCGAATACACTTCTTATATTTCTCATCTTGTATGCCTATAATTTTAAAGTAATTTTCCTGTGTCACGAAGGGAGTCTTTCGTATTCTATGCCGAGGAAAGAAAAAGGCCTCAAATAAAAATGTAGAAAGCTCACGAAAAAGTCTTGATATTTCTCAACAAAGATAGAGTAGTTTAATGGCATTGAATTGGGTTTGTTTTGTCGAATTATTTGGACTTTCGGGCATTCAGTCCATTTCAAAAGGATTCCAAGATTAGATAAAATAATATTTTTTGTAATAAATAAAGTTACAAATTTTATTTTATATCGTTTTATTTTTTTGGCTTTAACTCAGTTTTCTATTTTTGTTGACTTACGAAGGATTATTTCTTGCATGTTTCTGTGATGTTGTTAACAGGTCTTTATGGAGACAATGGACTGCTACCTGTCAGTTACATCTTACAGGACTGTAAGTATACAGCCATTTTAAGTTGTGACGTATTTCCGGGTCCAACGGGTCACAAAAAAAAACTTTAAAATAAAGCGAAAAATGTTCTTAGTGATTTAACCTCCACATGAAACAATTAGAACTTTGGACAGCAAATCCAGTCACGAAGAAAATGTAAGAAAAATCTTTATAGGACTACTTTTTGTTTTGGACCCGAAAGTCTTTTCCATACGATTGGACGTCACCTTGAATGTTTTTTTTAAGAGTGAACGTAAATCGTAGTGCGTTTTGGATTCCGGATTGCACAACTTGGATTCCTATCCCATATTTTTTCTCTTTTTTTTCGTATCAACTGCATTTTTTTTGGTCCTGGAAGTCGTTTTTCCATACGATTTTTTAAGTGTGAAAGTAAATCATAGTGGATTTTAGATTCCAGATTGCACATCTTGGATTCCTATTTCATATCTTTTTCTGTTGTTTTTAGTATCAACTTGTCGAGATAAACATTCGTCGTGTTTCAAATGGGCAGCTGGTGGAGAGTGCCAGAGAAACTCGAAATGGATGGCTGTGCACTGCATGAAGGCATGTAATAACTGTCAAGGTAAAACCTAACAAACCTGTGCTGTGCTGTGCTGTGCTGTGCTGTGCTGTGCTGTGCTGTGCTGTGCTGTGCTGTGCTGTGCTGTGCTGTGCTGTGCTGTGCTGTGCTGTGCTGTGCTGTGCTGTGCTGTGCTGTGCTGTGCTGTGCTGTGCTGTGCTGTGCTGTGCTGTGCTGTGCTGTGCTGTGCTGTGCTGTGCTGTGCTGTGCTGTGCTGTGCTGTGCTGTGCTGTGCTGTGCTGTGCTGTGCTGTGCTGTGCTGTGCTGCTCAAGCAAAAACCTTCTCTTCTCTGGCTCACTCCATCACTAGGCCTGGACAGCACCACTGGTATGGAGTTCCTCTGCTTGACAGGAATGACGCTATCCATGGTTCTTCTTGTCTCCCAGCGGTGCAGGGATTGCCTTGGTTTCTTTGTATTATGGTTACTGTATTATTCATTATTTCAGGTGAGATATATATTATACAACTATTTCAAGAAAGGTGTCCCCTTACGTGAGGAATTTTTTGTAAGGGCGGAGTCTATAGGGGCACGGTTTTCATTCAGCCATTACGTACCCACCCGCATACCCCTTCCTCCCTCCTTATAGGGAAGCACGGGTGGCGTAGCAGTGAGGGCGCTTCCCTCTCACCAAGGCGACCTGAGTTCGAGCCCCGCTGGGCTCGGTGTCGTATATGTGAGTAGAGTTTCTAGTTGGTTCTCTCCTGTGCTTCGAGGGTTTTTCTCCGGGTTTCTCCGGTTTTTCCTCCCTCCTCAAAAATCAACTTCTAAATTCCAATTGGAATGCAGTGGAGGAAGAGCCACTTCTCTCCCCCTATTTCTCTTCCATCTCTTTCCCATCCATCTATCCACTCATGCATTTTCTCTCTTTCATAGGTTGGGCAAATTTTCCTGTGGTACCAGTGGTACGTATCTTTTTTTCTCAGTACAACGAATTCTAAACGTTAATTTAACTCTACAATTCTTACTGCTCCATCCAGGGACGGGTTGCTATTGGAAACAGGGTTCTTGGCAGTTGTTATCGCACCTTGGAATATAAAGCTGTCACCATGGAGATGGAAGCTTTATAAATGTAAGCGAATAAGGTAAGCCGGTGCATTTTTTTCCACGATTCAGAAACAAAAATATCGAAAACGAAATCACAAAAAATGACGCCCTGTGATTGGTCTAACAGACCGGTGTAAATTTGATTGTCCGATATGAAAAGAC
This sequence comes from Anthopleura xanthogrammica, assembly GCA_964019055.1. Taxonomy (NCBI): domain Eukaryota; kingdom Metazoa; phylum Cnidaria; class Anthozoa; order Actiniaria; family Actiniidae; genus Anthopleura; species Anthopleura xanthogrammica. The sequence goes on along the minus strand of OZ025222.1, from coordinate 9,779,101 downwards.
GAGAAATTGACGTGCTGTGATTGTTCAAAGAGATCAGTGTCAATTTGATTGGCAGATACGAAAACGTGATAAAATGACGCCCTGTGATTGGTCAAGTAGTGTGTGACATCATCCCCTCTTTGAATTCCAGGAATGTATCTCGTCAACATGACATGGTCACCCTGTGGTTAATCAAGTGGTTGTTATTCAGGCTGATGTTCGCTTCTGGTGTAGTAAAGCTGTCTTTCATGGATCCCACGTGGTGGAACATGACAGCTATGTACTGGCACTATGTATCTCAGGTATTACACAGGAAGCCCAATGAGAGAGGAGTAAGAGTTCGTACGTGACACAGGGATCCCATGAGATCCCATAAGCGCCACGTTGGTGAACGCTGCTTTCTTACGACCCATAAAGCATTTCGATTTTGCTCACGGTGACTGACATTTCTATTGTTGTTGTTTAGTGTATTCCTACTCCAGTTGCCTGGTATTTTCAGAAGTTACCGAAATGGTTTCACAGACTTAGTGTTGTTATAACGTAAGTAAACAGGACCAATCGTATCTCAACAAACAACAACAACAAACATTTTTATTAGCACTCCTTATTTTGCTTTATGACAAGATAATATTATATAAATAGATGTATTGGGCGCCAGCCATTTAGAAATAGCAGGGCTAGTCGAGCTAAATGGCAGTAATAAACGGAAAATTATGCGGAAGGAAATGTATAGTTCTAAGGAATTATATATAATTACAACAACAGAATACATGGATTTATCTGGACAAACTGCCAGGGGAAAAAACACACACACACGAAAACTGAAACGAGGTAACAAAATAAACACACACACACACATAAGGGAAAAACTAAAGAATAATTTGTAAATGAGAGGGAAAATTTATTCAATTCAATATCTCTGTTGGTTAGTACTTGGCCTTCGGATCTAGAGTCGAAAAAAGAACAATGTTGGATTATGCAACCAACACACCCAAGACGTTTGGGTTTTGGCTCACGTCAATCAAAATTTTCTTGAACAATTAACCATTACTGCTGTAGAATCGCGTAGTAAAGGTAAAGCCAGTTCAAAGTTTAAGAATCAGTGCGCATGCGATTTTATCCCGAATTTCTCACCTTCTTTTGTTTAAACCTTCTTTTGTTTTGAATTAAACAAAAGAAGGTGAGAAATTCGGGATAAAATCGCATGCGCACCGAAAACGATTCTTAAACTTTGAACTGGCTTCTTGAATGCACGCAACCGTTTTCCTGAATACTTGAAATATTTCTCTATTAGATATGTTATAGAAATTGGGCTGCCATTTCTGTTCTTTGCTCCCATCAGAGCCTTGAGATTCTTTGCATATTTTGGACAAGTAAGTTTACAAATGATTATTATGGGTCCCATAATATATACATAGGGAGAGCGAAGCAAATTTTCAAACCGCTCAAAACCCCTCAAAAACACAATTTCATGCCAATATTTCATCACCAAAGTGTTCCTCAACTACCAAACAACATTTGTAGAGACTTTATTCAAAAGCATTAAATAATTTAAGTCTTTCTGAAGCATACTATCAAACCATATGAAATTTGAATATATAATTCACTCACTCAAGCTAATGACGTCACAACCCACTAATTTTACGCTTGGGCTACCTGTGGTCATGCCCTGACTTAGATCAGCCCAGAGGTTGTTTCAGGGTTGTATCAGTGAGTTAGCGGTTGTGTTTTATAATAGAAGAAATTTCTATTTCAGGTTCTTTTTCAGCTCCTTATTCTCGTGTCAGGAAATTACAATTTCTTTAACCTCTTGACCCTTGTACTGTGCGTTGCGTTACTGGACGACAAAGTTATAATGTCACGCAATACATGCTCTTTGTCTCCCTGCAAGAAGTCGTATAGGAAAAAGAATGGTAAGATTTCGTTACCATAAGTTGTGCGCGTTACTATAATATGTCACGCAAGTTTCTTCAGTTAAATTTCACATGAAAATGGTTGTATAACTGCAAAGCTCTTAAGCTCTTCTGTGATTTCAATGCATTTTAGTGACAAATAATATCGAGGAAGAGCATTCTGATGTAAGCGAGGATAAAGTTGAAGAATTTGGTACAAAAGCAGAAAACAAGGAAGATTCCATCCGTGGTTAGTGTCATTACAATGCTATTGTTAGAAATCGTTAGAAAGACCAGATCGCGTGACAAAAGCCCAACATCGGGATGATTACGTGACACATGAATGACAGATGTTGTGACATTGGTTTTTCATGGTGTGACTTTTCTAGGTGACATATCGTTATTAGGTTTTTGCTAAAGCTGCCTTTGTCCTACGAAGATTACGTGACAAAATCCCAACATGAGGATGATTACGTGACACATGATTGACAGATGTTTGTGTCATTGGTTTTTCATGGTGTGACTTTTCTAGGTGACATCGTTATTAGGTTTTTGCTAAAGCTATCTTTGGCCTACGAAGATTGCGTGACAATATCCCAACATGAGGATGATTACGTGACAGGAATGAATGGCAGATGTTTGTGACATTGTTATATAATGTTGTAACATTTCTAGGAGAAATATCGTTATAATATGTTAGCTACACACGGTCCAAAAAAGACAAAAATACACACTGTAATTTATTTTTGTTCACACCAACTTTTCAATATAATATTATTGCAGAGGAAACCTTTCCTTCGACAACTGGAAAACTACTGGATCTTGTGGTTGACATGGCAACTGATCGTTACTATGGAAACCAGTTAGCAAAATTGCGGGATTATTTGGCTAGCCGGAATGCGAGAGTTGTTCGAACTCTTGCTATCTTTATCACTTGTGCAAGTGTTTTTGCTGTAATTTGTTTCTTTGTTTCGAGATGGTTTTATTTTGATATTCAAGATGCCAAGCTGATGAGTTGGATTGGTGAGTTTATTAGTATCGAGTAGATTGATATGTAGGTCGGTAGGTTAGTTTGTAGATAGTATGTGGTAGGTGGGTAGGCAAATAATTATTATGACATGGGTATGATAGGATAATATCAAGTATTAGCTCAAGAACTCTTTGTTGAAAAGTGCTAGATTCCCTGTAACATTAAATATTTTTTTCGCAGCCTTTTCACCAGCTGATTTTCGCAATGCTGTAACCAAGGCAACCATATCTTCAATCTGGATTGGGGGTTTTTCGCTGCTGATCGAAATCGCAGGCGTTTATACACGGTAACTAAAGCAGTAATACACTAACTAACGGTAAAGTTACGCTCGCCTCTCATCTCTGGAGTCTCTGGTTCGATTCCTTGACTCGGTATCACATGTGAGTAGAGTTTGTTAGGTCTCTGCCTTCATTCGAGTTTTGGTCTTTGGGTTCTCTGGTTTTCCTCCCTCTGAAAAAATTATCACGCTAAATAATTCCAATTCGATCTGTGAGTTAGCCGTAGCTTGTCTCAGATCAGCCCAGAGGGTACTTCAAGGTTCGATCTGTCTGATATCAAGAATTTTAATTAAATTCCTTTTTTTAAATTCCCAGGATTTTGTTACAATCAAAGTCAGTGAAAATCTACAGAGTTTGCTCTCTACTTCAATGTACAGTTTTCTCTTTGCTCTCGTTGTGGCTCTTTCTTATCAGTCTGGTAAGTAATGCCTACGCCTCTTCAGTTACCTTGGGCGTAATGTTTTCCCATTTCAGACCACGTGTCATTCCCTTGAGTATCATTTCTTTGTTTAACGGTTGCACATGAGAAGACACATGAATATGGATACAACTCAAACAAAGAATCTTATTTTCAAGACCATGTGTCATTCCCTAGAGTATCATTTCTTTGTTTAACGGTTGCACATGAGAAGACACATGAATATGGATACAACTCAAACAAAGAATCTTATTCTCAAGGAATCGAGAAATGATTCAATGCGCAAATATTACGCCTAAGGTAAAGAGGTCTATTATGATCCACACCCACAAGCTAGCCTTATTTTATTTTCTACAACTAATTTGCTAAAACTAAGCTTGGGTTCCCTGTGTTTTAGGACCCTCTAACAGATGTTAGTTATCGAGCCAAGGAAAGCTTACCACTTGTGTTTAGAAAGTGGTACCAAGATACTAAGTACTTGGAGATTGCACACCCGTATGGATTATTTAGAAGGTATGAGGACGGGACGGGACGGGACGGGACGGGACGGGACGGGACGGGACGGGACGGGACGGGATCGAAAATAAAGTACCTTCTATTCCTTCTATTTTCAGTATGACTGGTGTTGGAGGCAGGCCAGAGATTATTATACTGGGGAGTAATACAACTAATGGACCATGGAAGGTAATTAATTGCATGACCTGCTATCTGACCGACCGACCGACCGACCGACCGACCGACCGACCGACCGACCGACCGACCGACCGACCGACCAACCGACCGACCCACTAACCATAAAATAATTATCTAAGTTGTATAAGCATGCAGCTCAAAGTTTAAGAATCGTTTTCAGTGCGCATGCGATTTTATCCCGAATTTCTCACCTTATTTTGTTTTTAATCAAATTCGGGATGAAATCGCATGCGCACTGAAAACGATTCTTAAACTTTGAACAGGAAACTTATAGATTAAAGAGAAAACTTATTTTGTCAATATATTTCGCAGGAATACAACTTTCGATATAAGCCGGGCAACATTTACCAGCCACCACCATTCGTAGGTAAAAAAACAAAAATAGAAAAAAACTTAAGAACCTTAGACGGGCTGTTTCATTTTAAATAATATACGTATGAGGTCGAATTAATGAACATTTTTGGGAATCAATGGTGCCAATAATTAATTATTAGTGGCAGTATAAATATTACCTGTCTGAATTTATCCTTCACTTCAGACTCTGAAGATGACTTCAGGTTGTCGAAACGTCAGTCACATCAAACAGTCCTTCTCAGGACTACATCCACCCGGATGATCATAATACAAATATTGTTTCTTCGACAAATATTGCTGCTTCGATAAATATTAGTGGTAGTGCACTCGCCCTAACCTCTGGGGTCTCGGGTTTGATTCCTTGACTCAGCATCACATCTGAGCAGGGTTTGTTAGGTCTCTCCCTGGATTCAAAGTATTTTCTCCGGGTTCTCTGGTTTTCCTCCCTCCGCAAAAACTTAACACACTAAATTTCAGTTCAATCTGCATGAGGGTTTTTGAAAGCTTGGACACATGCCTCTGGCTCAAGAACTTGAACAATCACTCCCTACGACGATACTCTTTGAGCTCTTTTCCTCTCACTTTCCCTAGTATTTCCTAAAATCAACCTCAGCTTGTGGGAGATCGTTTAACTTTCGTTTTTTGTCCATACTTTGCACAGCTCCTCATCAACCTCGTCTGGACTGGCAGATGTGGTTTGCAGCTCTGGAATCGTATAACTCCAATCCGTGGTTTCTTAATTTGCTTTACAAGTTATTACGAAGCGAGAAGGATGTGCTTGCGTTAATGGGTGATAATAAAGGGTTTGCTGTTTCACCGCCAAAGTATATAAGAACTCAGCTGTTTCTGTATCACTATACACAGAATAGTACAAGCTTGGGGAATATTCTATTTAAGTCTGGGTAGGTTGCAATTTCATTTTCTTTCATCCATCCATGTATCCATGCATCTATCCATCCATCCATCCCATATATCCCATCTCATCTCATCCCATCCATCCATCCATCCATCCATCCATCCATCCATCCATCCATCCATCCATCCATACATCCATCCATCCATCCATCCATCCATCCATCCATCCATCCATTGATCCATTGATCCATTTATTGATATTCATTTAATACTAGCTTGTTTTCTATTAGTGCAAAATCCAAAGCCTGGTGGACTCGCGAGTACGTCCGAGAGTACACACCGTTCATCGTCAGTAATGACTCTGTGACCTTACTACAACAGATACTGAAGGAGTCAGGTATATACAAGGTAACACTACACACCTTACATCACTTTACATTCACCTTGAGTGCAATGTTTTCCCATTTCAGACCACGTGTCATTCCCTAGAGTATCATTTCTTTGTTTAACGGTTGCACATGAGAAGACACATGAATATGGATACAACTCAAACAAAGAATCTTATTCTCAAGACCACGTGTCATTCCCTAGAGTATCATTTCTTTGTTTAACGGTTGTACAAGAGAAGACACATGAATATGGATATAACTCAAACAAAGAATCTTATTCTCAAGAGAATGACACGTGGTCTGAAATGGGAAAACAGGATAAAGAGGTCTTTTCATTTGAAATTCTTTTCAGAGAGATGTGACTGTACAGGTTCCTAGTGGGTTTCTCTATTCGGTAATCAAGTCATTACGCCGTGGTTATGAAAGCAAAGCACCCCAGAACGTAATCAGCATTTTGCTTTTTCTTGTTGTAATACTTTTGGTGTTCAAAGTCTGGTGGAGGAAAATGGGCAAACGATTCTGGTGAGAAACGTGATGTTTTGTTGTGAAGCGATGTTTTTTTCCTTTCTTCCATTCATCCATTCCTCCCTCCCCCTTCCTCCATCCATCCATCCATCCATCCCATCTTATCCCATCCCATCCCATCCCATCCCATCCCATCCCATCCCATCCCATCCCATCCCATCCCATCCCATCCCATCCCATCCCATCCCATCCCATCCCATCCCATCCCATCCCATCCCATCCCATCCCATCCCATCCCATCCCATCCCATCCCATCCCATCCCATCCCATCCCATCCCATCCCATCCCATCCCATCCCATCCATCATAATCATTCTTTTTTTCTAATATTTCTCCAGCACACCAAAGCTTATAAGAGTACGCGACAAATGTGAGCCTTCGATCGAACATGCCAGAGATCACATCTCAAAATGCACAACCAAATTCGCCCGGAAGTGCACTGCACTTGCAAAGAAGAGTCCCATTGGTCAATGCTACAGATCCCAATGTGTCACCGTATTCGTTGAAAAAATGTGCGCTTTTTATAGAGGGATTTGTTTTTTCATAAGTAACTTTTACAACAAAGGAATGGGGTTCTGCAGTAGAGCCATGATGAAACTAGAGGCAATTAAACCTTCTTTAAAGGTAAATAACAGTAGAAAAATATCATCCTTGGAATTGGGAACCAAATAAGAGTGGTTTGTATGCATGGACCTGAAACAACCCTGAAACAATCTCTGGGCTGATCTAAGTCAGGTAATTTAACGTGTTACGTTTTTCGGAGGGAGGAAAACCAGAGAACCTGGAGAAAAACCCTCGTGACACAGGAGAGAACAATAACATATCAAACAAACTCAACTCACATGTTGATATTTATGGAGGGAGGAAAACCAGAGAACCTGGAGAAAAACCCTTGACTCAAGGGAGAGACCTAACAAACGCTACCCACATGCGATTCTGAGTCCAGAAATTGAACCCGAGACCCCAGAGTTGAGATGCGAGCGTATTATGTATACCGCTACACTGCCCTTGATTCCCAAGTGGTGCTGAAGCACATGCGCTGGTTGGGCCTTGCCGCTGTGGTTGTGGAATTTCTGAATTAATAATCCCGTATAAAAATGTATTCATTTTTTCTCAACAGAAAAAAGAATGACAAGAATTCTTATATAAACCATAGACTGAAATGAACGCTCGATTTCAACCGGTCATATTCTGTTGAGCCGAAAATCCAAGTAAAATAAAAGCCAAAATCAAGTGTTGTGATTTGTTTTTATATTCCTACATACGCATGCGCAATCGCGTGCTTGGTGTGCTTTTGCATATCTCACTTGATAACAAAAATACCTCCTGTCAAAGTATCTTGAGGGATGATAAGGACAAATACTCTTCAGTTCTGAGTTTTACCCCAAGCGGATCTGTGTATACGTCGCGCGTGAGTTTTTCAAAACACGTCCCACATGGAAAGAAGTAACCATAGCGGCAAAATCATTAGCGACAAAAGTGAAATTACGAGTTTGCTGGTCATAGCAAGGGGTTAATCATCTAAGGTCTAGGGGCCGACTAACCTCTCCCTTAGGTTTAGGCCGAGCTTCCTGATCAGTCTGTCAATCTTCCCGGGATAGCGGTGTTGGGGCCGAAATCTCCAGCGTAGCCGTAAGTCCATACGAGGCTTCAGCACTCGATGTCTGGAAGTATGGTCCTGGTTAATCAATCAATAAACACAAATTATTACCAAGCATTTTCGTCCTCCAAGAAGATGAACTATTAAATACTTCAATTTGGAAAAGACAAGAGGAATCCTGATTTGATAAATACACTTTTCGAGATCCTAGTATTTTTTCCCAGACCATACTAAGCTTCATGCAGTCCTACTAATTGATCATATTTCCAATTTTTTTTAATGGTTGACGCTGGTCTTTGATTGTCCAATTAGAAAGACCCATTCGCAATATTAAAAGAAAAAAAAGACAATTTATTTGAATGCTAATTTTGATTTTGTGTCCCATTTTTTCTCTTTTTTCCTTTTTCTCTCTCTAATTTCTTTCCATTTTTCTTGTTTTCAAATAAAACGCTGACCCAAGCACTGTCGGCTCGTCTATATCCCATAATCCCTAGCGCACCTCAAAACAAAATGGCGGTTGTTCTTCGACTGATTTTTCTTCAAATTTCTACCTTATTCTCCTAAAACAGCCAAGAAAACTAAATAATTCTTTAACAATTACAACAAACTGCCTTTTATCCTGTAGCTTGGGAGTTTTTAATGGCCTGCGTTGATGAAAAGTGCTTGTATCCAGGGAAAAAGTGAGTCCGTTGTGCTGTTGTTAGGATCGTTAGCAACCAAACGTTTTGATAGAATCTTGAGTTTTTTAATCCTTTAAACTCTTAAAATGAACTATAAATTACTCCATAAAATACTTCACTGAGCTAACAACAAGATATACACCATATCCCGCAAAGAAAAATCTTTAAATTTTACGAAATGTGGTTATTTTTTTATATTTTTTTCTCAATGTTCAACAATGAATTTTTTCGTTTTGCGTCACGATTTTTTTGCTGTCATTGCTTTTGAGATACGAGATAAAAACAATGAAAAAGTCTATTAAATATGTTTTAAAGAAATGTCAATACGAAATTATTTTATATTTACTTCAAGATTTCTCTAATTTGAACTTAACTATTTATTTGTTTTCCCCTGTGAAGATTACTCTAACTTAAATTAAGGAATAAAAAACAGTTTTCCGTGTATTATACTCTGATAAAGACACGCGGGATGTGGAGAGAACACGAGAGAAGTGTAGGAAACCACAACGCGTAGCGGAGTGGTTTCCAGCTTCTCAAGTGTTCTCTCCACATCCCAAGTGTCTTTATCAGAGTATAATACACGGAAAACTGTTTTTTATTGCTTTTATAAAATAACTAGCGCTCAAATGCTTTTAAGAAGCAGTTTCGAGAGAGAAAAAAATGACGTGAGCATGTATTATACTCTCATAAAACATGGCTTTTTGACCAATCAGAGCGCGCGTAATATCAAAGTTATTTTATAATAACTATTATGATAGAAACAATAGCTTTTGTTATTCTTGGTATTTATATTGATGTATGCACATAATTATCTGTACCTGACGATGGTTTCAGAATGTAACACCGAAACGTTCCGTTTAATCTTTGAAATGTTGCTGATTGAAGATTGCAAACCAGATCTTAATGTGCAAACAGGCTCTGTATTTATTCAAGAACTGAAATATCTATTATGATAGGAAAAATAACAGAGATGGCAGTGATTTTGAAGATGTTGATGGTGATGATGATGATGATGATGATGATTATAGTGTTGATGATGATGATTCATACAGCAATTGTGATGATGATGGTGTGGTGATAGTGAGGATGACAGTGATGATGGTGATGATGGTGGGGATGATGATGGTGAGAATGGTGGTGATGATATTGGTGATGGTAATGATGACAGTGATGATGATAATGATAGTGATAATGGTGAGGATGACCGTGATGCTGGTGTTGATGATGATGATAGTGGTGATGATGATGCTGGTGTTGATGATGATGATAGTGGTGATGATGATGATGGTGGTATTGTTGATGTATGCTGATGATGATGTCAATGTTGGTAGTGATGAGGGTGATGACAATAATAATTATTGTTATTAATTTGTTCTTCCAGTAAAGGTATGGAAGATGACATCTTAACCCTAGATGAGATCAGTGACCATGTAACCAGGAGAGGTGGCTATAGTGGAGTCAGAATAAGGGAGTTTGATGACGGAAATGTTAACCCCGATCCTGTCAAAAGGGACGATGAGGAAACAGAAGACTTGTGGGAAGAGTTTCTCTCGCCAAACAAGCTTGTAAGTTGAATCATGAACAAACTAATGGTCTGTTAAAGTCACAGCTTATTTCATATGAGTGGGAAACGACGCTGACATCAAATTCTTAGCCATACTGTAACGGTACCATATCATAACATAGCTATAACAATCCATTGTGATTGGATGAATTACTGGAAGACAGTGGGAAGCAATTTCAAAGTTATGGCATGTTGTACAGTGTTAGTGTGCTAAGTCAGTACTATATGTTTCCTACTCATACAATAACCATTTTTATGGTAAACCATTCAACGTTATGGCATGCCGTATGGTGTACATGTTGTAAGTCAGTACCATATTTTTCCCATTCATATGATAACCATTCTTATAGTAAACCATTCTAATGTTACGGCATGTCAATACCATATAATAGGGCATGATATACTTACACATCTTTGATGGATTTTAGAAATCTTTATCTGGTGTGAATAATTTGGATGATGTAACCTGCCTGGAGATGCAAGTTAACACCAATGAACATAGCCTGGGGAATTTTGGTAAGAATACTGTTCAAGCTGTACACCCTGATAAAATCATTTATATCAGCCCAGAGGTTGCCACAGGGTCTGTTAGTTAGCCATGCCCTGACTTAGATCAGCCCAGAGGTTGTTTCATGGTTCTATCTGTGAGTTAGCCATGCCCTGACTTAGATCAGCCCAGAGGTTGTTTCAGGGTTCTATCTGTGAGTTAGCCATGCCCTGTCTTAGATCAGCCCAGAGGTTGTTTCAGGGTTCTATCCGTGAGTTAGCCACGCCCTGACTTAGATCAGCCCAGAGGTTGTTTCAGAGTTCTATCTGTGAGTTAGCCACGCCCTGACTTAGATCAGCCCAGAGGTTGTTTCAGAGTTCTATCTGTGAGTTAGCCACGCCCTGACTTAGATCAGCCCAGAGGTTGTTTGAGGGTTCAATCTGTGAGTTAGCCATGCCCTGACTTAGATCAGCTCGGGAGTTGTTTCAGGATATTCAAAATTTTAATTTTTCTTGGCAATTCCAGGTGGGATGTTACCGAATCTTATTCAACTTAAATTATCAAATAGTATCCTCTCCACAGTCAGGTAAGGGAAGGGTGTTGTTTGATCATATGATATTGCTTCACAGTATACTACATGCATTAGTAATCATATTTGGTATTATTACCCATGTGGTTATAGAAAAATCGTGAACACTGATTGGTTGCAAACTTTGGAATATTTCTCTATAATCATGTACAGATGAACCAGATTGCATGTGCTTCATAAATTTGTTGATACATGCTTCTTCAAAAATACAAAAAATATCTACAATTCAGAAACAAATTGATGTTTTTGAATAATCATTTCATAGGGAAAATAGTTAACAATTTTCCGATGGTTTAGTGTGGTATGTTGTGGTATTATTTACCACGATATGACGTCAAAAGTTGGTCAAAACGTTATATCGTGGTAAATAAGAGGATATACCATGCTAAACCATCGGAAATCTGTTTTTTACCATAACAAAGTCAAATAAAAGATCCAAAAACAAAGAAAAGTTTGAAAGAAATAACGTTTTCAAGTGCACTGGCTCAGGGCGTGAGCGATTAATAATGGTAATAGAACAGAGTGGAGTGCAATTTGGGCTGAAATCGCAAGAGTGATTACAAAATTGCACGACCGCGCAGCGGGAGTGCAATTTGTTAATCACGAGTGTGATTTCAGCCCAAAATTGCAAGACACTAGGTTCTATTACCTATTAATCATATCCATTTTGAAACTTAATATATTCAAATACTCAACAGTTATATGTAGCTTCAAAAGTGATTGGTTGACAAAATCATGCAATTAATGATTCAAAATAGTGCAATTAATGCTTAAATCGCACACTTTGTAGCCAATCAGATTGCAGGATTTGCTAATGATTTCAAAATGGATATGATTAATCATTTATCTGTATGTCCTCTTATTTATCACGGCTCTCAACCAATCATGTGAGCAAGAAATTTTTCACAAAATTTTCTTTTAGTTTTTATCCTTTTAATTGATTTTAAAATTTATAATTTATTAGCATAAATTTGAATTTTAGTATAGAAATTTATTCCAAATCTCTTCTGATACCCACCCTTATGTATTGTCATGATACAGAGACTTGGGTACATCTTTGGGGAATCTGAAGATTCTATGGATGTCGCAGTGTGGGCTGACTGACTTGGACGGCATTAGCTCTCTTTCATCTCTTGTGGTATGTATCTTTCATTGAAAAATTTCCATGTTATCAAGATGTTAGGTCTCAGCCAATGAGAATCAAGCCAGATGTGTCATGTGATATGTCGCAATATGATTGACATCTATTGAACATCATCTTTGATTTTAGCCAATAGACCCCCAGGTTGAGAATCAGTGGAAAAGGTCTATAAAAATCATGCTATTTCTATCATACAACTTATACATACAACTTATTGGAAAAAGACTTGTCAGTAAAATACTTCTCGCTGCACTTTCATTCTTCTCCTCCACCGTATTGGCCGACTAGATCCTTTTACAGACTTATAACTCTTCAGAACTATTCAACTTCCTTATCAAAAAAAACTGTCAACGCTCATTTTCATCAGTCTTCACCTACTAACCGTACCAGAATTCACCAAACCTTCCACGTGAAGACCCGACACTGATCACTGAAGAATTCAAAGTCAAAGCCGAAACATATAATTGCTCAAAGACCTGGACATCTGGAAAACCATCTACTGACTGAAAACACCACTCATGTTGTCTGTTACATTGTCCATTTAGATATTCCATTCATAGACACTTGACATGATCGTTTTGATGTTCTATTTTTTTTCTTTTTTGAAAACTTATAACATAATATCATATTTAACTAATAGTAATTGTTTAAGGGCCCACAGTAATTGGCGAAAGCTGTTGTGGTGTCCCCGCCATTCAATTCACTATTTCTTGTTTTCATTTTTTTCCTCCCAGTTACCAATCTACCAAACTGATCACTGATTTTGTTTTTAAAAGGCGAAGTTAAATAAAAAAATAAAAAATCATGTGATATGTCGACAGCAATTCAACGACATCAGTCATATCAGCCAATAAAAATCAAGCTAGATATACCATGTGATATGTTGTAATGTGATTGATTGACAGGAGTTATTTGTAGCGTTCAATGACATCAGTGACGTCAGCCCTGTCAGTATGTTAGACAACCTAGAAGTCTTAGACTTGGAAGGAAACCTGATTGACGACTTGTCACAAGTGGAGTTTCTTTCTCTGTGTTCGACACTCAAAAGTCTTAATCTCGAGGGAAACCCTGTTTGTGTTGCACCACACGCTAACTCTTCGGCTGAGGTAAACAACTGTGGATATGTATATATTTGTATTTCATAGTATAATAGACCTCATCGGCTTGAGTGTAATGTTGTCCCATTTCAGACCACGTGTCATTCTCTTGAGAATAAGATTCTTTGTTTGAGTTGTATCCATATTCATGTATCTTCTCATGTGCAACTGTTAAACAAGGAAATGATACTCTGGGGAATGACACGTGGTCTTGAGAATAAGATTCTTTGTTTGAGTTGTATCCATATTCATGTATCTTCTCATGCGCAACCATTAAACAATGAAATGATACTCTGGGGAATGACACATGGTATGAAATGGGACAACATTACACCCAAGCCGATGAGGACTATTGATTTGTTTCGTGCCGGGAATATCTTCTTCTGTTAAAATTACCGATGAAATATGTACTTGTTTATCTTTGCTCTCGCTCTCAGCCATATTGCTTCACTCTTTCCCTTCAAATAATCCATGCATGCTTTGCGGTCGCAACTTAAACCCAACCCCCGCTCGTTTAGAGCATGGCAAATTGTTTGTATTTATGCAATGTTCAGCTCTTGGCTGCGTAAGTAGATTTTAAATAAAGCATCCATCTTACATTAATTATTGATTGATAATGATAATTGTTAGGAAATGGCAGGCTATGAATACCGCAAAGCCATCCTTCAAGCCGTTCCAAGGTTAAAGATACTGGATGATGAGCTGTTCTTAGTGGAGAAGGTTGGTGGTAAGGAGGTTTTGAGGGACATGCCAAAATCTGCTAAGAGTGCTAAGGTGCCTGATCACTTGAAGGACGAGTGGCAGATGATTAGTAATGCTCTTAAAACAGTAGAGAATGAACAGGATGAAACAGGTAATTGTTGTGGGGGTAATTTGTCAAGGGCAATGTCATTATCATCAATGCTACTATCACCATGGGCTTTATCATCATTGGCATCATCATTGCCATTGTCATCGTCATCATAGACATCATCATCATAGCTACGATCACCAACATGGGCGTTATCATCATTGACATCATCATTGTAATCATCATCATAGGCATCATCATCTTGGGCATCATCTTCATTGCTACAATCGTCATTGCCATCATACTGTATCATTGCCATCATCATCATCATCTGTCAATATAATCATAATCACTATTATCATCTATCATCAGCATCAACAACCAAACATTTCCACCAATATCATTAGAACTTATCATCATTATCATCACCATCATCATCATCACAATCACCATCATCATCATCATCATCATCATCATCATCATCATCATCATCATCATCATCATCATCATCATCATCATCATCATCACCACCACCACCATCATCACAATCACCATCATCATCATCATCATCATCATCACCATCACCATCACCATCACCATCACCATCACCATCACCATCATCATCATCATCATCATCATCATCACCATCATCACCATCATCATCATCATCATCATCACCACCACCACCATTTTGATGGTGCTACTTCTGCTTTTGCTTTTATGATGAAGTTTTATCTTCCTCATCAGAATCAGCCAAATCAGTACCAGCAGCAAGGCCAACATCAGCCAGGAATGACACCAGACCCAAAACAGCCATGTCCAGACAGAGACCATCATCAGCCATGAGGCAGCGTCCAGGAAGCTCCATTGGTCAGCGTCCAGGAAGCTCCAATGGTCAGCGTCCAGGAAGCTCCATTGGTCAGCGTCCAGGTTCAGCTTTGGGTTCTTCTGGTAGTAGTTCTGAGCTGTCTGGTATATTTCAGGGTGACGACAGTAGTGATCTTACACATGGTATGGTTAAATTGTGATTGTAGCAGAATAGAGTACCAAAAAAAGGGAAAAAACGGACAAAGGCAATGTATTTTAATGTATGTAACTTTGAAACCATGGCAAATGGTTGCATAATTCTCCCGAGCAATGGGCTCATGTATAAAGCATTCAAAGGTGCGCACTTTACCCCCTCAAACAATCAGTGCTTCTTATTATGGGTATTTAAAGCTTAAGTTGCACTGAACAGAGAGAAGTTGAAACAGACATGGACGAAGATCATGAGGATCTAAACGTGGACCTCTAGCTATGAATGCCATACACTAACCAGCTGAGCTACGCCTGACGTCATCAAATTTCAGTTTTGAAATGTTCATATTTGAAGAGAACACAACAATGCCTACATTTCTGCCAATTTTAAGGCTGTTGTGAGCTGTAGAAATAGAGATGTTGGGCATTTTTAAAAGCTTCAAAATTCTCTGTACATATTCTTTTATTTTAAACTGGTTTCAATCATGTTAGATCTAGCACCAAATAATTATGAGAAAATTATGTAAGGAAATATTTTTCTCAGCTGTTTTTCACTGAAATTCCACACAATATATTTTTAGATATAGTTTTCAATGTCACCAAAAATCATTTTGCGACAACATCATTTTGGTATTCTATATATAGGACAATGCATGTCAAAAAATGTCCTGAAAGATGCTCCAATTAAGATTGTCAGTAGTTTTTCTAATTGTCTTCCTGTCTTTTAGGTATTTTGCATCTCACAAATGAAACCTTTTTTGTGATTGTTTTCTTGTTTAGGCTCTGGTGAGGTAATCTGTGGAAATATTTCAAAAGCCCTTAAGGCAAGAAGGAAGGTTAGTAACTGTCAGATATATCTGACCGACTGACCGACTGACCGACTGACCGACTGACCGACTGACCGACTGACCGACTGACCGACTGACCGACTGACCGACTGACCGACTGACCGACTGACCGACTGACCAACTGACCGACTGACCGACTGACCGACTGACCGACTGACCGACTGACCGACTGACCGACTGACCGACTGACCGACTGACCGACTGACCGACTGACCGACTGACCGACTGACCGACTGACCGACTGACCGACTGACCGACTGACCGACTGACCGACTGACCGACTGACCGACTGACCGACTGACCGACTGACCGACTGACCGACTGACCGACTGACCGACTGACCGACTGACCGACTCACTGACTGACCGACTGACTGACTCACTGACTGACTCACTGACTGACTCACTGACTGACTCACTGACTGACTCACTGACTGACTCACTGACTGACTCACTGACTGACTCACTGACTGACTCACTGACTGACTCACTGACTGACTCACTGACTGACTGATCAACTGACTAACTCTATCTCATTCATTCTTTCATTCTTTCATTCATTCTTTCATTCATTCTATTGTTTTTAACAGAACATCAAGGCTTTTAATTCAGTTATCCCTCCTTTCACCGACAACTCACCAATTCATACTCCCGAGAAAAGCTATGAAGAAGAAAATGAAACAAATTTACCTTCAAAACATGACGTCTTCACAGAGCTGAGACAATGGAGGCAGCAGTTTGCAAAGTGAGTGACTGTATTACAACATGTGAAAATATACTATACCAAAAATGATAGTTTGCATTTTCAAAGTGTAAAACATCCTACGACTATTATTATTATTATTATTATTATATTATTATTATTATTATTATTATTATTATTATTATTATTATTATTATTATTATTATTATTATTATTATTATTATTATTATTATTATTACGACTCTCTATTTTGCTGACAAGAGGTATCAAAATATTGAAATCCATGAAACATTCTTGGGACAAAAATATTGCTTTGAAATCAGAATTTTAAATATCTTTGTGTTATGTGTATCAAATATGTGCATATTTGGCGAGACGTGCAGGTCCCAGGAACCCAACAATCATAAACAAATAAATAAATGAGAATTAACAGTCGGTTCCACAGAGTGGCTCTTCTTCCTCTGCATTCCAATTGGAATTTAGAAGTTGATTTTGTGGAGGAAGGAAGACCAGAAAACCTAGAAAAAATCCCTCGAAGCACAGGAAAGGGTCGTGTGCAAAGATTTTTCCTTCTAAAAATCCTGTAAAAAACGTCTTTGTTTTGTCTTTGTTTGTTAAGATTCTTAGAGGAAGATCATAAGCTACCGACAAGTGTTGACACAGAATCTAGCCAATCAGAAGGGTGAGTAATGACTACACATGATGGTGGTGATGATGATAATGAAGATGATGATGATGGTGACTATGGTGATAATGATGATGATGATGATGATTATGATGATGGTGATGATAATGATGATGATGATGGTGACTATGGTGATAATGATGATTATGTGGATGGTGATGATGGTGATAATGATGATGATAATGATTATGATGGTGGTGGTGATGATAATGATGATGGTGATAATGATGATGATGATGATGATAATGGTGATGATAATGATGATGGTGATAGTGATGGTGGTAGTGATCTGGTGGATGATGGCAATGATGTTGGTGGTAGTGATGATGATGCTGATGACGATGATGATGCAGCTGGATGATGATGATAGAAATGATGACTATGATGGTATAAATGAATGGTTAAATGAAAATTTAAAAAAATTTCATCAATCAAAAGAAACACTCATAATAAATTTTGTTGACAATTCAGGGAATCGCCTTTTTCTTCACCAAGAAAAACTGAAGCTGCTGACTCCAGTTCTTCCACATCACCAACCACCCCTCGGCCAGACATCTCACCCTCCCCTCCCCCAATCAAGGAACATTGTCACAAAAGACCATCTCCTTTGGGGAGATCGTTACCTACTGCACCACTGGTGGGAAGGGACCTTCAACGACCGCATACTTCTGGAGAATTTAGAATAAGAAGGTATTGATGATGAGATAACGATACTGCAAATGGATAGCCTTATGGTAGTCATATCATATCTTACCATAGCCATAACTATGCGTTGAGATTGGATGAATTACTGGAAGACAAAGGGAAGCCATTTCAATGTTATGGCATGTCGTACAGTGTACGTGCTGTAAGTCAGTACCATACGTTTCCCACTCATACGATAACCATTCTTATAGAAAGCCATTTCATTGTTACGGCATGTCGTACCGTGTACGTGCTGTAAGTCGGTACGATATGTTTCCCTCTCATTCGATAACCATTCTTATGGGAAGCCATTTCAATGTTATGGCATGTCGTACCGTGTACGTGCTGTAAGTCAGTAACATAATGTTTCCCACCCATACGATAACCATTCTTATAGAAAGCCATTTTATTGTTACGGCATGTCGTACCGTATACGTGCTGTAAGTCGGTACGATATGTTTCCCACTCATACGATAACCATTCTTATGGGAAGCCATTTCAATGTTAGGGCATGTCCTACTGTGTATGTACTGTAACATATACTAATATTCCCTTGCAAGGTATCGACAAGCTTCCACTGAAGAAAAAGTAGACCGGTTGCTTAAGAATAAGTTGGATTTGGACGTCAACGAAAATAGACCTATATCTACGGTGGAGCCCAGGACCCCTCTACCTGCTTCGGCTGTGGTAGAGACTGAGCCAAGGTCGTCGTCAGCTCCTGTCAGAGCTCTCAGGCGTTACAGGTACGGATACAGTAGCTAATATATAACATGATGCTTTCTGGTCTAGAATAGGGTACAAGCAACACCATATAAGGCATGATGAACAAAAGATGTTTGTACCCAAGCTAGACCAGAATGCACCATGTTCCCTATCCCAGGTCTAGCTTTGATCAACATCATATAAGACATGATGAACAAAAGATGTTTGTACCCAAGCTAGACCAGAATGCACCTTGTTCCTTATCCCAGGTCTAGCTTTGATCAACACCATATAAGGCATGATGAACAAAATATGTTTGTACCTAGGCTAGACCACAATGCACTATATCCTCAGAAATGTAACTGAGAGGCACTGAAGTAAGTGGTCTTGCTAACCCTGTTCCACTTCACCTGATTGCACACCCACATTTCCATCTGCTATAGACCACTTGCATTAAAGCAGCTCAATCCTGAGAATAGTCCCCTTCACAGTTCCCTGCGCCATCTTGAAAGGTAGTCATGCCTTTGCATCGAAGAGAGACGAACGGTGACCTTGCAATGATAGAGACCTTTTTTTTAACGCCTTGGGCAGTGATTTACATGTCTCTATCATTGCAAGCTCACTGCTCGTCTCGCTTCAATGCAAAGGCACGGCTACCTTTCAAGACGGTTCAGGGAACTGTGAAAGAACCTATTATTTTGTCCTCCAAATTAAGCTGCATTCCACATGGGTTCATGGTAGTCATATTTTTTTGTAGAGTTTTACCTAACACGCCAGGTACTAGGAGAACGTCTGAAGACTCGCCT
Source organism: Anthopleura xanthogrammica (assembly GCA_964019055.1). NCBI lineage: Eukaryota > Metazoa > Cnidaria > Anthozoa > Actiniaria > Actiniidae > Anthopleura > Anthopleura xanthogrammica. The sequence goes on along the minus strand of OZ025222.1, from coordinate 9,759,297 downwards.
CAACCGTCCAGCAAATCACCTGTCAATGAGGTATCCCCTGGTTACAGGCCTGGTACAGCTGCCGCTGCTCTACAGAAACGAAGGCTCAAACCAAACTAGGGTTTTCTCAGTAGTAGGTTTGATTCCTAGGTTAGCATACATTATCCCCTGGGGGGAGTGGTCAGGTACTTTTGATACAAATAAGAATTTTCGGTGTTAGCGAGATGAAAAACAAGTTTGAAAATGAGAATGCTGTGGTATATACGTGTGTAGTACTGCTCAGTGACCATTCTTTCAAAATAGAGAAGTTTGACGGCAGCTATGTTGGTAATCAACTTATCTATTGCGTATTGGGTACTACCTTACCGGGTATAAAATCGGCAAGTAAAACCCGTTGGTTGCCCGGTGGTTCCGATGTGATTAGCATGGGGCAACATCGTGCCGAATGCAGGGGCGGATCCAGGATTTTGTTCAGGGAGGGGTGCAGGACACAAAGACAGCCCAGGGTGGTGCAACCCTCAGAATCAAAGAAAGAAAACATGATTTCGTATTGGGTATATTCTTAATAGGAGACAAAGTTGCTCCGAGGGGTGGGGTGCGCACCCCCTGCACCCCTCCCTGCATCCGCCCCTGAAATGACCCTACGAAGGGAAAAGGGACTTGGCATGGAGGAGGAGAGTATGGTTGTAAGATATTTTTAATGTTTGATAACATTGACTTGTAAATACGTGTTAGGGATAAAAATCATTAAACCAAATGACAAGCTATCATGTTTGTCTTTAAAGTTGCTACAAAAGTTTTTGTTTTTGATTTAAATCGTAATAAAATATTTTAATATATTATCATAATAATTAATATATTTTAATTGAATCATCATAAAACAATAGACCCCTTGCAGCACGTCTGAATGTTAGACGCGTGTAAGAATGAACTGCCACAGCAGCCAATCAGGGCCTGTTATATATACTCGTGCAAGCACGCTGGGGTCTAGCACAAGGAATCGTGCACTGTTTCGCAGACCGTATTAACCAGAGACCGTATTAACCAGAGTTTAGTAGGGTTGCACGCAGGTTAACCATAACAAATCCATTGGAAATCAAAAATTATGGCGAGAAATTGTGGACGTCGATCGATGGACGAACATTATAATAAATGACAAATTCAGCCGTCGATCATGTTCAAAGAATCGTGGCTTCTGATTGGCTGCTACGATATGCTGTCCAGTAAATGATTCCAATAGAGCCCCTTACTTTAACACTATTTTCGACTTCGTGCACTCTAAAAACAATAGGTGAAATCAAAGAATGAACGAAATTTGAACATCTTTAGAATTTTAATAAAAGATGCTTGTATTTCATTGTTGTGATTAACGAGTCGGGCCATACCAATGCACAACACTTACGTATGTTGAAATTATGACCTGACTACAACTATTGTTCAACAACAATGAAATACGAGCATCTTTTGTTCAAATTCTAAAGATGTTCAAATTCCGTACAATCTTTGATGCACCTATTCTCTTAGTTCACGAAGTCGAAAATAGTGATGGAGCAAACCGGTCTGATTTGGTACAAATAATGACCATATAAGGTATGCACGATATTTGCAAGCAACACTGTAAACCAATCATGATACAGTATTGCACGTGCACCATACATGATTGGACGAAATGGTGTGATTGACATCAAAATATCACGTGTTCAAGAGTTTGATGTCCTTCGCCTGCATCACTCAGATTCATTCACAGAACGAGCTCACATGGAACAGTTGTCGATGAAAAATGGTAAGATTGAAAGCAAAATCCTTTCTTTTCTGAACTTTTCTGAACTTTCCTGTCAATATTAAGCTTCAAAAGCAAAATTCTAGTATATATATTTTTGATTTTACTCTACATATTTCAAAAAAATCAACTAATATTCTATGGAATTGAATAGTCAAATTGCACTTTATAAACGAAACCGCCAAAGTTCTTGTTCCCTTATGTTTCAAGAGCTTTTTTTCCTCATAGTTTCTCGTAAAGAAATTGCTTTAAATATTTTAACACGATGCAAGAGAATTCGTTCGTAGTCATAGTCAAAATTTGTGGTTTTAAAAGATATTTAACCAAATGACAAACTGCACTTTCGATAACTTGTATTATATATTTGCTGTTCGTACGAATTAAATCATTTGTTTAAGAGAAGAATGTGGAACTTTTCAGTATATCTGAGAACGAATCTCAAGTCCAAATTTTTACTGCTTACTTGGTGTAAATACTTCACTTTCCCCGTAGGTTAACCATATATTAACATTTTATTTTCCATATGTTCCAGGAATGGCCTCGAGCAAGATTCAAGATTCATGAAAGATTTGCCTTGTCAACCAAGAGTCATTCGTGTTAGCACATGATGACTGTATCCTATACTCGCTATATGTCTGTGTTTGTCTGTAAAGAATATTCATGTTGACACACGATTGATTCTTGAGCAAGTTCTAAAAATTGCTTCTCAAAATAAATTTCATTGTCACTTTGTAGTTTACGTTTCGCTTCACTTGCTCGAGATATCAGTGTCATTTGTTCTTAGGGATATGGGTTGCTTGGTCGTTCCTAAATCAAATATGGAACAATATATAAAAATATTTGTTTGACCTGCAATAAAAATTTCAAAAACATTTGATTTATAAATTTTGGTTCTAAGTCTATTGCAAGTCAAATAATACTAGGACTAGGTTAGGATTAGCAGGGCTTTGATTACGCGAAGCCCTGTCTAGGAAAAGCTACCACTTGTGAATCTAGGTGGGGTTTAGTGGTTTTTGACTGGCATTGCCAGGGTCAATTGGCCAATCTTAGGCTAGCTTTTCAATTAGGCCACGTTGGACATCACTAGAGACGACCTGGATCAACGAATCTACTCTCTTTTCTCTCAAATGCGTCTGTTTTTTGATTTAGATAGCTGGAGGATTTGTTATTGTTTTTCGTGCAGTGCTGGTCGGTTTACACACATTCCCCAACACACACAAACTTAAACTGCGGTTAGCTAGGTCGGTCTTTCGGTTCTTAGTTTAGCGCCGGCCAGTATTATGTGACACGAGTGAACGGCCACTTTTTCTCTCCACGATAGCGAGGGGGAAAGTGACTGGTTGCTTGGTTACCTGCAACATCAATTACTTTGGCACAGTCAAGGTTTGACCAAGGTCTTGTTTTTGGGTTCCCTTTTGTCGGCTCTGTAGTCACGAACGGAAAAGGGGCAGCGGAGCAGGCAAAAGGGAGCCTGGAACCTGGTCTTGGATTATGGAGAATTCTCTCGGTATCTAAATTTAAGATTGGCATTTTGAATACGAGACGGTTAAGATTTGAAAAAAGAATTGGCCTTGATTTGGGTTATCATTTATCTTTACCTTTTTTTTTTTCTTTCATTCTTTCCTTTTTTCTTTTTTGGAACAACAAACCTTGGCTAGACATGTGTCATTGAATAACAGTCCTCCAGATCTTAGCTTATAACTAACCTGGTCCACCGAATGTCGCGACAGTATCTTTTAAGCTAAATAGTCATTTTCTGTGATACGTCGTGGCATTCAACTTGCCTTGCAGTCTATCAAGAACAACCAATCTTGGTTGTGAGCCCGCGATAGCTTTTAATCAGTGGTAGCTTCTTAGCCTAGAATTTTCTAGAATCTTCTGTCATTATTATTATTATTAATTTTATTATTATTATTATTATTATTATTATTATTACTATTATTATTATTCATTATTCATCATTGTTGTCTTTCAATGTTTGAATCAATCTAAAATGTTGATACAAATATTGATAATTGTTCACATCAAATGTGTTCAACTCTCCAGATGTTTTGCTCTCAAAACACGGGGCTCAAAAGATTGTTGTTCTTTAATAACAATCGGGAAACATAGCATTTTCAACTTAGGTATACTTTGCATAGGTTTCTTTTCTTTCGGCCCGGTTTTCGACGAATTTCGATTTCACTAGGTTTCACTAGGTATTTATTTGGAATAGTACATAGTTTATCTTCGTTTTCTATATATTTACTTTATTACTTGGGATTGCTTAGAAATAATATTAAGTGGTATGTTTATGTAATTATTCTGTGAGCGAGTAGGCATTTTTTTTACAATTGGCTAAACTACACTAAAAATAGCTTAGATTTTCCTAGGTTATTAGCTACTAGGATAATATATTTTTCATTTTCTACGGGAAAATCTTTATAAGAAATAATTTCATTCATTCAATAATACGTTGTAAACATTTATTGCTAGATTAGAACTCCAAACTGCTTGTATAGGTTAACATTTGAATACTGTAACAAATAATTATATACTTAATAAACTCATGGTTTAATTATTAATTATAATTAATTAATTATATATGAATAAAGTTTCATCGTGTGTTGTATGGTGGTGGGTTTTTGGGTCCTCGGATATTCCCGAGCCGGTGGTTGTAAGTACTGTACGGTAGGCAGTTTTCTGACCTATCTGTAAAGAGCTGGTGACACAGCTCGCTTACTTCTGTTGACATCTCGTGGAATATCCATCCCTTTTTTCGATTCAATTAATTTTTCGGCTTTTCTTCATTCACTCACTCTTGCACTTTTCAGGATATTAGTAATATACTTTATATTCTAATTATAGTTTATTTAATAATTACAAATGATATTTTTATGAATAAAGTTTCATCGTGTGTTGTATGGTGGTGGGTTTTTGGGTCCTCGGATATTCCCGAGCCGGTGGTTGTAAGTACTGTACGGTAGGCAGTTTTCTGACCTATCTGTAAAGAGCTGGTGACACAGCTCGCTTACTTCTGTTGACATCTCGTGGAATATCCACTCCTTTTTCTCGATTCAATTTCGGCTGTTTTTCAATCACTCGCTCTTACCTTACAAAATATTACGAATTAGCTTTATATCTTAATAATGGTTTATTTGTTAATTAATTGTAAATGACAGTTTGATCAATAAAGTTTCATCGTGTGTTGTATGGTGGTGGGTTTTTGGGTCCTTGGATATTCCCGAGCCGGTGGTTGTAAGTACTGTACGGTAGGCAGTTATCTGACCTATCTGTAAAGAGCTGGTGACACAGCTCGCTTACTTCTGTTGACATCTCGTGGAATATCTACCCCCTCTCGCTTCAATTTCGGCTATTTTTTCGGTCACTCATTTACTTTACAGGTTTTCTCTCTAATTATTCGACTTTCGATACACGTTTACTAACAGGTTGCTTTTGTTTCAGCACTACTAAGCTCTAAGTTTTTTTCTCATTTCAGAAATATTCCCTGTGCCTATTTCAGAATTTTCGCTACTAACCTTTCTCTTGCTGCAGAATAAGTTGTTTCTTTAGCTACAAGCTACGCATGCGCATGAGATAACTTTTTCTGCGCGAAAATATGTATTGCATTTTTCATTTGTAAACCACCGTAATTGGGAACGTTTTTAGTATTTTTTGGTTAGATTCTTGTATAGTTTAGTGACTGACTCATGTTGTAAAAAATATTAAATTAAATTCATTTAATAAAATTACCCTACTTTTGGTTACGTTCGTGGACTTGTCTTTTAGGGTTTACAATACTAATTAATTTATCTCTTTTCTTGCTACAGAATGTTCAACTTGTTTCTTAATTTACGCATGCGAGTACTGACAAATTATAATTTTTTGGCGCGAATCTTTTACCTCGCAGACAAAAATTGTTATTTTTTCATTTGTAAAACACTGTTGTTAAAAAAAGTATTTTTTGGTTAGTTAGATTCTTGTATAGTTTAGTGACATATTCATGTTGTAAGAATTCAAAAACTCCAATAAAAAATTTCCGGGTTTTTCTTTGCTTTTGGTTAGTACGTTTGTTCGTGTTGTGTTTTTCTGGCATCGATTCTCGCAGTTCTTTTCACGACATTACTAACTTTTGAATTCGTTCTATTTCAGGTATATTTACTAATTTTTTCTTTAACTCATTTCAGACTCGGACTTCTACGTACCCGCTTTGCCTGGGCTGCACTATAATCATTTTATTTCCCTTGGCTAGTGACTCTTGCAAGAGGTCACTCAGATTGGAATACAAAATAACATTCACTAAATTTAATTCATCTCTTTTACTCGTTTCAGACGAGGATTCGACGAGCCGACTCCATTACTGGGATGTATTTACGATTTCTGCAGACTCCTATGTACGGATTCTCAGTGAAGTTCAGAAAGTTTGGAGAAAGAAGAAAGAGCAACCCTGAAATTCATTGTTTACCTTTCAAATTTGAACTGTACTGTGAGTTTCTGTAAAGCAGGGTTTAGTACTAATTCTATCTATCTTTCTTTTTTTTTTTCTCTATTTTTCGATACGAAAGCTTATCCTTAAGTTGGTAACAGAGACTTCCATGCTGGCCACTACATGATGTAACCACTGCTCTTGGCTAAACTTGAACAAATTTAGCAACTTGATAACACAACTCTAAACTTAATACTGAACCTCTTTTTAACTGTATAAACAAAAAAACTTTAAAATTTGTAAAACTTTAAACTTGATTTTAAACTTATTTAATCTCTAAAGTGAAAACCTTTTAACTCCTCAGTAAATTAACATTCTATTCAAAAACAAACGCTAATGATACTAAAGCAATTATAAAATCGAAACATTTGTTTTTGTTTTTGTCTTTCGTCTTCAGGTTACAGGTTGTTTTCTACCAGTTGAGATGGGAACAGTTCGTCATCCTTGAAGCCAGTTGTAGAAAGACCAATATTTTTTTTCTTTTTGCTCAATTTTTTAGTTGGACTGAGTTCAAATATTATGTGATTTAGTTTAAAATTAAGTTTGAATTCTGTGTAAAATTACGTGAATTTAGATTCAACAATAAAAATATTTCAGGCATAAATTCTTGTCTTGTGATACATAGCTCTGTAGATGTCATACCCCCACCTCCACTGGAGCCGTCCTGCTTTAGAACGGTTTACTAGAGCTTGAATTGTGACCCTTGCTACTAGGGAATGAACTCTGAATGAACTCTGCAAGTGTAAAGCACATGTTTACAAGACGATAATAGAATCTTCAATGTCATCGACATCTTGAGTTGAAACAATCTCTGGGCTGATCAAAGTCAGGGAATGGCTTACTCACAGATGGAATTGCAATTTTTGCGTGTTGGGTTTTGCGGAGGGAGGAAAACTAGACTGATAACCCGGAGAGAACCCTTGAATCAAGGAAGAGACCTAACAAACTCTACTCATATGTGATGCCGAGTGCAGGAATCAAACCCGAGACCCCAGAGGTGAGGAACTACAAGTGAACTACGACTCAATAAGTAAATACCCTAGATTTTCAATAAGATACTGGGGAATTTTTTAGCGTACCACCTAATACTGTCTTAGGCCAAGCTCAGACGTCGAACTTTTGCGTGTCGAATCTAATTCAGTGCCTTTGTGGTCAGGGGGACTTAGAAAACACCTAGAATTACTATACAAGACTTCAGCTCTTTTGCTTAGCGCCAGGACAAAGCATGTGTGTTAAGTTTGGTCTACATACTTCTATACTAATTTTAAAGTGCATATAAGGGTTCGTCAGTTTGTGCTTAATATGAAAGTTCTAACCCTAAAAATCACATAATCAATAATTTGTTTTTGATTCTGTTGCGATTTCATTATTTTTTTGACGGTCAAAGTTGGTAAAACGAAGTAAAAAGCCGAGCGACCTTTGGAGCCTGGGACTAGTTGTTGGTAACTTCATTTACGGGACTCGTTCATTGAAAACACTTGGATCACATACTTCCCTTCGATTTTCGATTTCCACTATTTTATATAACTTTTTTTTGTACGACTACACTCGATTCTACTAGGAAAAACCCTTGAACTCTTGGTCAGCAAGTCCCGTAAATGACGTCACACGAGCTAGGTACCATTCTCCTCTAACTGCGCCGAAATGTTTCTAAAGGGTGCCCAAAACACGCATTTTTACCAACTTTGACCTTCAAAAAAATAATGAAATCGCAACAGAATCCAAAAAAAATTATTGATTATGTGATTTTTAGGGTCAGAACTTTCATACTAAACACAAACTGGCGAACCCTTATATGCACTTTAACGGTAAACAGTGTCCGACTTCAAAAGCAATTAGATTCGACGCGATATAAGGGTGAGTTGGACGTTTGAACTGGGTCTTAGTATTGGATAGATAATCACGAAAGCCATAACCATCCTAAAAGCTAGTTAGTTATGCGATGGAAGTGACATCTGACAATATTCTCAGTATATATTCTACATGTGATGACTTGTTCAATGACCAAAAAAATACATAGTTTGAGTGATGCACCCCTTTCACGTGACGTCAGAGCAGCTCAACTTGGAGGGCAAAACAAAAGAATTTTAATCTCCTGAGAATTGGAACCTATTGTTTTGTTTTGTATTGTTCCATGCAATATGCTAATGACTGTGACGTCCGGGGAGTTTAAATTTGGAAAGGATCACTGATTCACCCACGGCTTTTATCAAAAATATTGGTAATTAGTCTCCGCATAGTTACCAGTGTTTAGAATTACAAGGAACAACAATTAAATACAACTGACTTTCCTGACGTCAATGACGTTAGCATATGACAAGAATAAGCTTTTATGACTTCAAAACGCATCATTCAAACTGTAATTTTTTTGGGTCATCACCATACTGCACGTAAAATCTATACTGAGAATATTGTCAGATGTGTACTTTAAGAGAGGTAAGGTTATTGAGGAGCAAAAATTTTACAAGTGTGATTTAATATGCCTCGTGGGTGCAGGTCATTCACAGTTACGTCTCCAAAACTCACCAAAGACTTCGTAGTGTACGAAGGCACACTTGACTGGATATCACGAAAACTGAGTGCAATTCCCAAATACGTTTCGTGGAACTAAGAGACCTCCCCTTTTTTGGCCAACTTCCATAGACTATAGCACATGGTTTTGAACAAATTTAGCCCATTTTCAAACCTTTTGGAAAAATGTGCATTATTTATGAAACATTAAAAATAGGTCATTTTGGGGTAAAATACATGGACTATAGCCCATGGTTTTGATCAATTTTGCCCTATTTTCACACCTTTTAAAAAAATTTGCATTATTTTTGAAAGGTAAAATAAGGTCATTTTTGGCCATTTTTGGGTAAAGAATGGACAAAAGCCAAAGGTTTTGATCAATTTTAGCCCATTCTCACACCTTTTGAAAAAATATACATTTTTATAAAGATGGAAAAAAGGTCATTTCTAGGCAAAAAGCATGGACTATAGCCCACGGTTTTGATCAATTTGGAACCATTTTCACACTTTTTGAAAAAATATGCATTTTTTATAAAGATGGAAAAAAGGTCATTTTTAGACAAAAAGCATGGACTATAGCCCATGGTTTTGATCAATTTTGACCAATTTTCACACCCTTTGAAAAAATATGCATTTTTCAGAAAGATTGAAAAAAGGTCATTTTTAGACAAAAAGCATGGACTATAGCCCATGGTTTCGATCAATTTTGGCCCATTTTGACACCTTTTGAAAAAATATGCATTATTTATGAAACATTAAAAATAGGTCATTTTGGGGTAAAATGCATGGACTATAGCCCATGGTTTTGATCAATTTTGTCCCATTTTCACACCTTTTGAAAAAATATGCATTTTTTATAAAGATGGAAAAAAGGTCATTTTTAGACAAAAAGGACGGACTATAGCCCATGGTTTTGATCAATTTGGAACCATTTTCACACCTTTTGAAAAAATATGCATTTTTTATAAAGATGGAAAAAAGGTCATTTTTAGACAAAAGGGACGGACTATAGCCCATGGTTTTGATCAATTTTGAACCATTTTCAAACTTTTTGAAAAAATATGCATTTTTTAAAAGGATAAAAAAAGGTCGTTTTTAGACAAAAAGCATGGACTATAGCGCATGGTTTTGATCAATTTTGCCCTATTTTCACACCTTTTAAAAAAATTTGCATTATTTTTGAAAGGTAAAATAAGGTCATTTTTGGCCATTTTTGGGTAAAGCATGGACAATAGCCAAAGGTTTTGATCAATTTTAGCCCATTCTCACACCTTTTGAAAAAATATACATTTTTATAATGATGGAAAAAAGGTCATTTTTAGACAAAAAGCATGGACTATAGCCCATGGTTTTGATCAATTTTGAACCATTTTCACACCTTTTGAAAAAAATATGCATTTTTTATAAAGATGGAAAAAAGGTCATTTTTAGACAAAAAGCATGGACTATAGCCCATGGTTTTGATCAATTTGGAACCATTTTGACACCTTTTGAAAAAATATGCATTTTTTATAAAGATGGAAAAAAGGTCATTTTTAGACAAAAAGCATGGACTATAGCCCATGGTTTTGATCAATTTGGAACCATTTTCAAACTTTTTGAAAAAATATGCATTATTTATGAAACATTAAAAATAGGTCATTTTGGGGTAAAATGCATGGACTATAGCCGGTGGTTTTGATCAGTTTTGACCCATTTTGACACCTTTTGAAAAAATATGCATTTTTTATAAAGATGGAAAAAAGGTCATTTTTAGACAAAAAGGACGGACTATAGCCCATGGTTTTGATCAATTTGGAACCATTTTCACACCTTTTGAAAAAATATGCATTTTTTATAATGATGGAAAAAAGGTCATTTTTAGACAAAAAGCATGGACTATAGCCCATGGTTTTGATCAATTTTGAACCATTTTCACACCTTTTGAAAAAATATGCATTTTTTATAAAGATGGAAAAAAGGTCATTTTTAGACAAAAAGCATGGACTATAGCCCATGGTTTTGATCAATTTGGAACCATTTTCACACCTTTTGAAAAAAATATGCATTTTTTATAAAGATGGAAAAAAGGTCATTTTTAGACAAAAAGCATGGACTATAGCCCATGGTTTTGATCAATTTGGAACCATTTTGACACCTTTTGAAAAAATATGCATTTTTTATAAAGATGGAAAAAAGGTCATTTTTAGACAAAAAGCATGGACTATAGCCCATGGTTTTGATCAATTTGGAACCATTTTCAAACTTTTTGAAAAAATATGCATTATTTATGAAACATTAAAAATAGGTCATTTTGGGGTAAAATGCATGGACTATAGCCCATGGTTTTGATCAATTTTGAACCATTTTCACACCTTTTGAAAAAAATATGCATTTTTTATAAAGATGGAAAAAAGGTCATTTTTAGACAAAAAGCATGGACTATAGCCCATGGTTTTGATCAATTTTGAACCATTTTCACACCTTTTGAAAAAATATGCATTTTTTATAATGATGGAAAAAAGGTCATTTTTAGACAAAAAGCATGGACTAGAGACCATGGTTTTGATCAATTTTGAACCATTTTCACACCTTTTGAAAAAAATATGCATTTTTTATAATGATGGAAAAAAGGTCATTTTTAGACAAAAAGCATGGACTAGAGACCATGGTTTTGATCAATTTTGAACCATTTTCACACCTTTTGAAAAAAATATGCATTTTTTATAAAGATGGAAAAAAGGTCATTTTTAGACAAAAAGCATGGACTATAGCCCATGGTTTTGATCAATTTGGAACCATTTTGACACCTTTTGAAAAAATATGCATTTTTTATAAAGATGGAAAAAAGGTCATTTTTAGACAAAAAGCATGGACTATAGCCCATGGTTTTGATCAATTTGGAACCATTTTCAAACTTTTTGAAAAAATATGCATTTTTTAAAAGGATAAAAAAAGGTCGTTTTTAGACAAAAAGCATGGACTATAGCCCATGGTTTTGATCAATTTTGAACCATTTTCACACCTTTTGAAAAAATATGCATTTTTTATAATGATGGAAAAAAGGTCATTTTTAGACAAAAAGCATGGACTATAGCCCATGGTTTTGATCAATTTTGAACCATTTTCACACCTTTTGAAAAAATATGCATTTTTTATAAAGATGGAAAAAAGGTCATTTTTAGACAAAAAGCATGGACTATAGCCCATGGTTTTGATCAATTTGGAACCATTTTCACACCTTTTGAAAAAAATATGCATTTTTTATAAAGATGGAAAAAAGGTCATTTTTAGACAAAAAGCATGGACTATAGCCCATGGTTTTGATCAATTTGGAACCATTTTGACACCTTTTGAAAAAATATGCATTTTTTATAAAGATGGAAAAAAGGTCATTTTTAGACAAAAAGCATGGACTATAGCCCATGGTTTTGATCAATTTGGAACCATTTTCAAACTTTTTGAAAAAATATGCATTTTTTAAAAGGATAAAAAAAGGTCGTTTTTAGACAAAAAGCATGGACTATAGCCCATGGTTTTGATCAATTTTGAACCATTTTCACACCTTTTGAAAAAATATGCATTTTTTATAATGATGGAAAAAAGGTCATTTTTAGACAAAAAGCATGGACTATAGCCCATGGTTTTGATCAATTTTGAACCATTTTCACACCTTTTGAAAAAATATGCATTTTTTATAAAGATGGAAAAAAGGTCATTTTTAGACAAAAAGGACGGACTATAGCCCATGGTTTTGATCAATTTGGAACCATTTTCAAACTTTTTGAAAAAATATGCATTTTTTAAAAGGATAAAAAAAGGTCGTTTTTAGACAAAAAGCATGGACTATAGCGCATGGTTTTGATCAATTTTGCCCTATTTTCACACCTTTTAAAAAAATTTGCATTATTTTTGAAAGGTAAAATAAGGTCATTTTTGGCCATTTTTGGGTAAAGCATGGACAATAGCCAAAGGTTTTGATCAATTTTAGCCCATTCTCACACCTTTTGAAAAAATATACATTTTTATAAAGATGGAAAAAAGGTCATTTCTAGACAAAAAGCATGGACTATAGCCCACGGTTTTGATCAATTTGGAACCATTTTCACACTTTTTGAAAAAATATGCATTTTTTATAAAGATGGAAAAAAGGTCATTTTTAGACAAAAAGCATGGACTATAGCCCATGGTTTTGATCAATTTGGAACCATTTTCACACCTTTTGAAAAAAATATGCATTTTTTATAAAGATGGAAAAAAGGTCATTTTTAGACAAAAAGCATGGACTATAGCGCATGGTTTTGATCAATTTTGAACCATTTTCACACCTTTTGAAAAAATATGCATTTTTTATAATGATGGAAAAAAGGTCATTTTTAGACAAAAAGCATGGACTATAGCCCATGGTTTTGATCAATTTGGAACCATTTTCACACCTTTTGAAAAAAATATGCATTTTTTATAATGATGGAAAAAAGGTCATTTTTAGACAAAAAGCATGGACTATAGCCCATGGTTTTGATCAATTTTGTCCCATTTTCACACCTTTTGAAAAAATATGCATTTTTTATAAAGATGGAAAAAAGGTCATTTTTAGACAAAAAGCATGGACTATAGCCCATGGTTTTGATCAATTTTGAACCATTTTGACACCTTTTGAAAAAATATGCATTTTTTATAATGATGGAAAAAAGGTCATTTTTAGACAAAAAGCATGGACTATAGCCCATGGTTTTGATCAATTTTGAACCATTTTCACACCTTTTGAAAAAATATGCATTTTTTATAATGATGGAAAAAAGGTCATTTTTAGACAAAAAGCATGGACTATAGCCGGTGGTTTTGATCAGTTTTGACCCATTTTGACACCTTTTGAAAAAATATGCATTTTTTAAAAGGATAAAAAAAGGTCTTTTTTAGACAAAAAGCATGGACTATAGCCTATGGTTTTGATCAATTTTGAACCATTTTCACACCTTTTGAAAAAATATGCATTTTTTATAATGATGGAAAAAAGGTCATTTTTAGACAAAAAGCATGGACTATAGCCCATGGTTTTGATCAATTTTGAACCATTTTCACACCTTTTGAAAAAATATGCATTTTTTATAATGATGGAAAAAAGGTCATTTTTAGACAAAAAGCATGGACTAGAGACCATGGTTTTGATCAATTTTGAACCATTTTCACACCTTTTGAAAAAAATATGCATTTTTTATAAAGATGGAAAAAAGGTCATTTTTAGACAAAAAGCATGGACTATAGCCCATGGTTTTGATCAATTTTGAACCATTTTCACACCTTTTGAAAAAATATGCATTTTTTATAATGATGGAAAAAAGGTCATTTTTAGACAAAAAGCATGGACTATAGCCCATGGTTTTGATCAATTTTGAACCATTTTCACACCTTTTGAAAAAATATGCATTTTTTATAATGATGGAAAAAAGGTCATTTTTAGACAAAAAGCATGGACTATAGCCCATGGTTTTGATCAATTTTGAACCATTTTCACACCTTTTGAAAAAATATGCATTTTTTATAAAGATGGAAAAAAGGTCATTTTTAGACAAAAAGCATGGACTATAGCCCATGGTTTTGATCAATTTGGAACCATTTTGACACCTTTTGAAAAAATATGCATTTTTTATAAAGATGGAAAAAAGGTCATTTTTAGACAAAAAGCATGGACTATAGCCCATGGTTTTGATCAATTTTGAACCATTTTCACACCTTTTGAAAAAATATGCATTTTTTATAATGATGGAAAAAAGGTCATTTTTAGACAAAAAGCATGGACTATAGCCCATGGTTTTGATCAATTTTGAACCATTTTCACACCTTTTGAAAAAATATGCATTTTTTATAAAGATGGAAAAAAGGTCATTTTTAGACAAAAAGGACGGACTATAGCCCATGGTTTTGATCAATTTGGAACCATTTTCAAACTTTTTGAAAAAATATGCATTTTTTAAAAGGATAAAAAAAGGTAATTTTTAGACAAAAAGCATGGACTATAGCGCATGGTTTTGATCAATTTTGCCCTATTTTCACACCTTTTAAAAAAATTTGCATTATTTTTGAAAGGTAAAATAAGGTCATTTTTTGCCATTTTTGGGTAAAGCATGGACAATAGCCAAAGGTTTTGATCAATTTTAGCCCATTCTCACACCTTTTGAAAAAATATACATTTTTATAATGATGGAAAAAAGGTCATTTTTAGACAAAAAAGATGGACTATAGCCCATGGTTTTGATCAATTTGGAACCATTTTCACACCTTTTGAAAAAAATATGCATTTTTTATAAAGATGGAAAAAAGGTCATTTTTAGACAAAAAGCATGGACTATAGCCCATGGTTTTGATCAATTTGGAACCATTTTGACACCTTTTGAAAAAATATGCATTTTTTATAAAGATGGAAAAAAGGTCATTTTTAGACAAAAAGCATGGACTATAGCCCATGGTTTTGATCAATTTGGAACCATTTTCAAACTTTTTGAAAAAATATGCATTATTTATGAAACATTAAAAATAGGTCATTTTGGGGTAAAATGCATGGACTATAGCCGGTGGTTTTGATCAGTTTTGAACCATTTTGACACCTTTTGAAAAAATATGCATTTTTTATAAAGATGGAAAAAAGGTCATTTTTAGACAAAAAGGACGGACTATAGCCCATGGTTTTGATCAATTTGGAACCATTTTCACACCTTTTGAAAAAATATGCATTTTTTATAATGATGGAAAAAAGGTCATTTTTAGACAAATAGCATGGACTATAGCCGGTGGTTTTGATCAGTTTTGACCCATTTTGACACCTTTTGAAAAAATATGCATTTTTTAAAAGGATAAAAAAAGGTCTTTTTTAGACAAAAAGCATGGACTATAGCCTATGGTTTTGATCAATTTTGAACCATTTTCACACCTTTTGAAAAAATATGCATTTTTTAAAAGGATAAAAAAAGGTAATTTTTAGACAAAAAGCATGGACTATAGCGCATGGTTTTGATCAATTTTGCCCTATTTTCACACCTTTTAAAAAAATTTGCATTATTTTTGAAAGGTAAAATAAGGTCATTTTTTGCCATTTTTGGGTAAAGCATGGACAATAGCCAAAGGTTTTGATCAATTTTAGCCCATTCTCACACCTTTTGAAAAAATATACATTTTTATAATGATGGAAAAAAGGTCATTTTTAGACAAAAAAGATGGACTATAGCCCATGGTTTTGATCAATTTGGAACCATTTTCACACCTTTTGAAAAAAATATGCATTTTTTATAAAGATGGAAAAAAGGTCATTTTTAGACAAAAAGCATGGACTATAGCCCATGGTTTTGATCAATTTGGAACCATTTTGACACCTTTTGAAAAAATATGCATTTTTTATAAAGATGGAAAAAAGGTCATTTTTAGACAAAAAGCATGGACTATAGCCCATGGTTTTGATCAATTTGGAACCATTTTCAAACTTTTTGAAAAAATATGCATTATTTATGAAACATTAAAAATAGGTCATTTTGGGGTAAAATGCATGGACTATAGCCGGTGGTTTTGATCAGTTTTGAACCATTTTGACACCTTTTGAAAAAATATGCATTTTTTATAAAGATGGAAAAAAGGTCATTTTTAGACAAAAAGGACGGACTATAGCCCATGGTTTTGATCAATTTGGAACCATTTTCACACCTTTTGAAAAAATATGCATTTTTTATAATGATGGAAAAAAGGTCATTTTTAGACAAATAGCATGGACTATAGCCGGTGGTTTTGATCAGTTTTGACCCATTTTGACACCTTTTGAAAAAATATGCATTTTTTAAAAGGATAAAAAAAGGTCTTTTTTAGACAAAAAGCATGGACTATAGCCTATGGTTTTGATCAATTTTGAACCATTTTCACACCTTTTGAAAAAATATGCATTTTTTATAATGATGGAAAAAAGGTCATTTTTAGACAAAAAGCATGGACTATAGCCCATGGTTTTGATCAATTTTGAACCATTTTCACACCTTTTGAAAAAATATGCATTTTTTATAATGATGGAAAAAAGGTCATTTTTAGACAAAAAGCATGGACTAGAGACCATGGTTTTGATCAATTTTGAACCATTTTCACACCTTTTGAAAAAAATATGCATTTTTTATAATGATGGAAAAAAGGTCATTTTTAGACAAAAAGCATGGACTATAGCCCATGGTTTTGATCAATTTTGAACCATTTTCACACCTTTTGAAAAAAATATGCATTTTTTATAAAGATGGAAAAAAGGTCATTTTTAGACAAAAAGCATGGACTATAGCCCATGGTTTTGATCAATTTGGAACCATTTTGACACCTTTTGAAAAAATATGCATTTTTTATAAAGATGGAAAAAAGGTCATTTTTAGACAAAAAGCATGGACTATAGCCCATGGTTTTGATCAATTTGGAACCATTTTCAAACTTTTTGAAAAAATATGCATTTTTTAAAAGGATAAAAAAAGGTCGTTTTTAGACAAAAAGCATGGACTATAGCCCATGGTTTTGATCAATTTTGAACCATTTTCACACCTTTTGAAAAAATATGCATTTTTTATAATGATGGAAAAAAGGTCATTTTTAGACAAAAAGCATGGACTATAGCCCATGGTTTTGATCAATTTTGAACCATTTTCACACCTTTTGAAAAAATATGCATTTTTTATAAAGATGGAAAAAAGGTCATTTTTAGACAAAAAGGACGGACTATAGCCCATGGTTTTGATCAATTTGGAACCATTTTCAAACTTTTTGAAAAAATATGCATTTTTTAAAAGGATAAAAAAAGGTCGTTTTTAGACAAAAAGCATGGACTATAGCGCATGGTTTTGATCAATTTTGCCCTATTTTCACACCTTTTAAAAACATTTGCATTATTTTTGAAAGGTAAAATAAGGTCATTTTTTGCCATTTTTGGGTAAAGCATGGACAATAGCCAAAGGTTTTGATCAATTTTAGCCCATTCTCACACCTTTTGAAAAAATATACATTTTTATAAAGATGGAAAAAAGGTCATTTCTAGACAAAAAGCATGGACTATAGCCCACGGTTTTGATCAATTTGGAACCATTTTCACACTTTTTGAAAAAATATGCATTTTTTATAAAGATGGAAAAAAGGTCATTTTTAGACAAAAAGCATGGACTATAGCCCAAGGTTTTGATCAATTTTGACCAATTTTCACACCCTTTGAAAAAATATGCATTTTTCAGAAAGATTGAAAAAAGGTCATTTTTAGACAAAAAGCATGGACTATAGCCCATGGTTTTGATCAATTTTGGCCCATTTTGACACCTTTTGAAAAAATATGCATTATTTATGAAACATTAAAAATAGGTCATTTTGGGGTAAAATGCATGGACTATAGCCTATGGTTTTGATCAGTTTTGACCCATTTTGACACCTTTTGAAAAAATATGCATTTTTTATAAAGATGGAAAAAAGGTCATTTTTAGACAAAAAGGACGGACTATAGCCCATGGTTTTGATCAATTTGGAACCATTTTCAAACTTTTTGAAAAAATATGCATTTTTTAAAAGGATAAAAAAAGGTCATTTTTAGACAAAAAGCATGGACTATAGCCCATGGTTTTGATCAATTTTGAAACATTTTCACACCTTTTGAAAAAATATGCATTTTTTATAAAGATGGAAAAAAGGTCATTTTTAGACAAAAAGCATGGACTATAGCCCATGGTTTTGATCAATTTTGACCCATTTTCACACCTTTTGAAAAAATATGCATTTTTTATAAAGATGGAAAAAAGGTCATTTTTAGACAAAAAGCATGGACTATAGCCCATGGTTTTGATCAATTTTGACCCATTTTCACACCTTTTGAAAAAATATGCATTTTTTATAAAGATGGAAAAAAGGTCATTTTTAGACAAAAAGCATGGACTATAGCCCATGGTTTTGATCAATTTTGACCCATTTTCACACCTTTTGAAAAAATATGCATTTTTTATAAAGATGGAAAAAAGGTCATTTTTAGACAAAAAGCATGGACTATAGCCCATGGTTTTGATCAATTTTGACCCATTTTCACACCTTTTGAAAAAATATGCATTTTTTATAAAGATGGAAAAAAGGTCATTTTTAGACAAAAAGCATGGACTATAGCCCATGGTTTTGATCAATTTTGACCCATTTTCACACCTTTTGAAAAAATATGCATTTTTTATAAAGATGGAAAAAAGGTCATTTTTAGACAAAAAGCATGGACTATAGCCCATGGTTTTGATCAATTTTGACCCATTTTCACACCTTTTGAAAAAATATGCATTTTTTATAAAGATGGAAAAAAGGTCATTTTTAGACAAAAAGCATGGATTATAGCCCATGGTTTTGATCAATTTTGAACCATTTTCACACCTTTTGAAAAAATATGCATTTTTTATAATGATGGAAAAAAGGTCATTTTTAGACAAAAAGCATGGACTATAGCCCATGGTTTTGATCAATTTTGAACCATTTTCACACCTTTTGAAAAAAATATGCATTTTTTATAAAGATGGAAAAAAGGTCATTTTTAGACAAAAAGCATGGACTATAGCCCATGGTTTTGATCAATTTGGAACCATTTTGACACCTTTTGAAAAAATATGCATTTTTTATAAAGATGGAAAAAAGGTCATTTTTAGACAAAAAGGACGGACTATAGCCCATGGTTTTGATCAATTTGGAACCATTTTCAAACTTTTTGAAAAAATATGCATTTTTTAAAAGGATAAAAAAAGGTCGTTTTTAGACAAAAAGCATGGACTATAGCGCATGGTTTTGATCAATTTTGACCCATTTTCACACCTTTTGAAAAAATATGCATTTTTTATAAAGATGGAAAAAAGGTCATTTTTAGACAAAAAGCATGGACTATAGCCCATGGTTTTGATCAATTTTGAACCATTTTCTCACCTTTTGAAAAAATATGCATTTTTTATAATGATGGAAAAAAAGGTCATTTTTAGACAAAAAGCATGGACTAAAGCCCATGGTTTGGATCAATTTTGGCCGATTTTCACACCTCTTGAAAAAATATGCATTATTTATGAAGGATGGAAAATAAGTAATTTTTGGGTAAAAAGCATGGACTAAAGCCCATGGTTTGGATCAATTTTGGCCAATTTTGACACCTCTTAAAAAAATATGCATTATTTATGAAGGATGGAAAATAAGTAATTTTTGGGTAAAAAGCATGGACTAAAGCCCATGGTTTGGATCAATTTTGGCCAATTTTGACACCTCTTGAAAAAATATGCATTATTTATGAAGGATGGAAAATAAGTAGTTTTTGGGTAAAAAGCATGGACTATAGCCCATGGTTTGGATCAATTTTGGCCTATTTTCACACCTCTTGAAAAAAATATGCATTATTTATGAAGATATATGATTAAGTAAGGACTTATAGGTGTTTTGTTCTGATGATTTTATTCAGTAATTAGTCGTTGCACTCAGTATTTTCATTATCTTTTCCCACTTACTATTATTCCAATAATTGCAATATTCTTTCTTAGTATTCTATATATTATTTGCCGCCAAGTGTCTTGATACTCAGTGTAATAATTCATACTAGGTATTAGTTACTAATTAATTTACGATTCCCTCGTCATAATGACCAGAAGCCTGGTAAAGAGCTCGCTATGCAAAGAATTATGGGACGAAATTATGAAAGAGTTAGTGTCCCATAATGCCTTACTTTTTTGTAGTCAGTACCAGTCTTTCTCCGTTGTGTTGTTTTTAGTAGAAGAAAGTTAAATAATTTTTAGTGTGATTTGGTTCTAGTTTCTAAAGAGAGTTTCAATATGTTAGTTGTGTTTGGAAATGAGAAAGTAATTCACAAAAGCGTTGGAAATGTTTCAGTAAATTCTTGAGATTAAAATAAAATAATTAAAACAGAAAGAAGAAAATGAGTAAAAAAACACAAATAAATTTAAAACCAATAGAGAAAAAAGTGAGTATAGTTAGTCTGAGATTGAGCACAAATTCCAAAATAAAAAAGAAATTAAAAAATGAAATTAAAATCCAAAATATTTTGTAAAGAAATCTTTATGTAAAAAGAAATTAGCAAAATAGGGTAGGAGACATTTTGGAATCCAGATCATGGTGGCCTTAATGAATTTAGTGATCAACAATATGCTATAAACCATGGTAAGAGGGGAAAAATGTGCTGGAAATTATTTGAATAAAATAAAATAAATTTGGTCACAAAAAGTTTGAAAATCAAGTTAGGATAAAAAGCTCTTAAGTTAAAATTAATGAATTAAACAGAAAAAAGGAAATTAAATAAGGAAAAGTGTCAATCAATGACTCGCTAACATGCTTCATGCATACAGAGTAAACATAAATATCAAAAAAAAAGAAAAAAAAAACAGAAAAAAAGAAAAAGAGAAACAAGAAAAAAAAAGAAAAAAAAGAGAAAAGAAACAATACAACAAAACCAAAAAAAAAAGATAAAAAGATAAAACAAAAACAGAAAAGAAAAAACAGCCAAAGCAGAAAAAAACTTGCTGCAGAAAAAAAATGAAAAAAATAAATAAATCAAAACAAAAATCAAAAGAAGAAAAAACCACAAAACAAAAGATGAAATACTTGAAAAACATGAAATACTTTACAATGCTTTTGTGAACGCTTTAAACATTTCCTTACATTTTATTCCCATGATCCGTTATTTAACACTCTTTATATTCGTAACATCTTATGCCAGGCAGTATAAGCTAATTTTTTTACATTTCTTGAATAACCCGTTGAAATACTGGTTTCCTCTGCATTTCTTGCCGTTCCACACGTCAACGTGTCCATGGCGTAGGCGGTAGCCGCAACTAGAGAAATGAATGATACCACGACGGTTCTGTGTAAGAAAGAAGGAAGAGTATGGTTATAAATGAATGGATGGATGGAAGGGTGGGTGGATGGATGAATGGAAGGATGGGTGGATGGATGAATTGATGGGTGGATTGGATTGAATGGATGGATGGATGGATGGATGGATGGATGGATGGATGGATGGATAGATGGATGGGTGGATGGATGGATGAATTGATGGGTGGATTAGATCCACCCATACGTCGTAGAACAACCATTCCGAGGTAGAGAACAGCTAAAATGTGAAGATTTGGAAACAATATCTTACCAAATAGTCTCGCTTATTGTCTGATACCAGATCAGGTTTTCCAAGGAATTTCTCGAAATAGCATGACATGGAGTTTGCGCTCCTGAAGTAAGGCATTTTACCGTAACCCATTCTACCACGCCATCCACATACTCCTCTCTTGAGTTGGAATCTGAAACCTAATAGGGACAGAGAACAAATTAACCAAGGTTAGGATTGTAATGAGGAAACTTGTTTGGTTGAAGAAGAAGGTAGTGAGAATTACTAGACAGAAACGTAGCCAGCCATTGATTAAAAATCAAGAGAAAGTAATACATACAAAATATGAAAAAAGGCAAGGAAAGAGAAAAAAAGGAAGGAAAGCGGAACAAAGGAAGGAAGGAAGGAAGGAGGCAAAAAGGAAGGAAAGGAGGAAGGAAGGAAGGAAGCAGGGAAAGAAGGAAGGAAGGAAGGAAGCAGGGAAAGAAGGAAGGAAGGAAGGAAGGAGAGAAGGAAGGAAGGATGGAAGGTACAAAGGAAGGAAGTAAGGAAGGAGAGAGGGAGGGAAGGAAGGAAGGAAGGAAGGAAGGAAGGAAGGAAGGAAGGAAGAAAGAAAGAAACAATACCACATGAATGGTATACTTTCAAAAATAAATTCAATAACCTTCCCTCTCGCTGAATTTACATTTCGAAAAAAGCAGAACATTACAAATGAGCATCTTAGCTTTCCTGCCTTTTTATTTACCTGACAAGTGTAGAGAATAACTGAGTCGAATAGCACTGGTTGGTTTACGGTACAGACTTCCAATTC
This sequence comes from Anthopleura xanthogrammica, assembly GCA_964019055.1. NCBI lineage: Eukaryota > Metazoa > Cnidaria > Anthozoa > Actiniaria > Actiniidae > Anthopleura > Anthopleura xanthogrammica. Next base: position 9,736,661 of record OZ025222.1, on the reverse strand, counting down.
CAGACTTGCCGCTCAAGCATCCAGCATCACAGGAATCGTATGATGGGAAGTTGAGGTACAGTTTGCTGAAGGAAGGGATTCCTGAAAAAGATGAACAATTATTAGATTACTTGTGGCGTACTGAATGAAAAAAAAAAAAAAATGAAAAATACAACAGTTGTTAAAATCATGCAACAGTAGCTGCAAAAACTAAAAAAAATTAGATAGAGAAATTCAGACAACTTCATGGAATTAGAATATGGCATGTTAGGTTTTGCAAAGAGAGGAAAACCAGAGAACCAGGAAATTGTCTAAAACTCGAATCAAGGGGAAGACCTAACAAACTCTGCTCATGTGACGCCGAGTCCAGGAATCAAACCTGAGACCCCAGCGATGAGAGGCGAGTACTACTGCTCATATGTGATATATGATACTGAGTCCAGGAGTCAAACCTGAGACCCCAGAGATGAGAGGCTTGTACACTACTGCTCATATGTGATATGTGATACTGAGTCCAGGAGTCAAACCTGAGACCCCAGCGATGAGAGGCTTGTACACTACTGCTCATATGTGATATATGATACTGAGTCCAGGAATCAAACCTGAGACCCCAGAAATGGGATACTTCATACTGACCTTTGTTGTAATGACTCAACATGGAAGCTCTGTTACATTTGTGGTACTCGATCACTGGAAATAAATACAATCCATCAGTACAATCATTTCCATAGCAATCACCCACTCCCCTAAAGCAGGAAATACACGTTGCGATTTGTCTGCCCGATTCATCGTCCCGACACTATCGGGAAGCAAATCGTGCGTGTAGTTTAGAGCCCGATTCAAGCCCGATTCGAAAAAAATCGAATTGGCCAGATCAAAAATAACTGTAGCACTGTCACAGATTTTCTCATGTTGGCCTGATTTTTCAAATTAGACTCGAATTTGCTTCATGACATATTTTGGTCTCCCCTTAGCATCAGGTCTTACTACTCACCCCCTCTCCCCTTAGCATCAGGTCTTACTACTCACCCCCTCTCCCCTTAGCATCAGGTCTTACTACTCACCCCCTCTCCCCTTAGCATCAGGTCTTACTACTCACCCCCTCTCCCCTTAGCATTAGGTCTTACTACTCACCCCCTCTCCCCTTAGCATCAGGTCCATACTTACAGCTTTCACAGCTGGATCCAGTGTATCCAGAAGCACACAGGCAGGTGTACCCTCTTGTCTTGTTCTTGTCCTCGCAGCAACTGCCTCCATTCAAACATGGTTTACGAGAACAGATACCAGCAGCTGAAACCCACGAAAATGTCTCGGTAAGAATGTTTCTTGCATTCATTTTGAATGGGTGTTGTTATGAGATTTATATGCCATGACCCAATTTTTTTTAAAACTTCACCGAGCTGTTTAATTTTGTTAATTTTGTCAACATTTCTGGTAACCTACGGGGGCAACTTCCGTTTCTCGTTTCAACTTTTCTAAGTTTCAGCACCTTGCTTTGCTTTGCTTTTTTTCAAAACTTCGTTTCAAATTTGAAACTTGATTGGAATTGAAAAATGGGGCTCTGAACCCCCGAAACCCTTCTGTGCCCTCTTCTGCCCCTATTTCCCACGACACTTCATTCAAGTGACTCACCAATTTCACATCGGCTTCCCAGGTATCCTTGAGGACAGCGACAGAACCAAACACGAAGACTTCTGGATATTCCACATGTCCCACCGTTGAGACAGATATGAGGCTTACATGAGCTGCACTCTGCAATAATAACATAATGGGTTTCAGAAACGATATAGACCTATCACAGCAAGTCGGAATGCAGCTCAATTTGGAGGACAAAACAATAGGTTCCAATAGACTATTTTCGAGATGCGCAAGCCATTCAAAAATATCGCAGGCGCAGACATGAAAAAGAGGTATTTTCGGGCAAGATCACGCGCGCTATCTATTCTCATGTCTGCGCCTGCGATATTCTTGAAAGCGCTCGCGCATCTCGAAAATAGTCTATTCTCAGGAGATTGAAATTCTTTCCAGTTGAGCTGACCTTCAGAACAAACTCAAGTTCAACCAATCAGAATTGAGGATTCGACATCGTATTTTGATTAGCATTTCCAATTATTCTGCCAAGAGAATTTATGAAATAAGAGTTCTTCCTTCTCTAAATTAATCGTAAACGCTAGTCGAACTCATGGCGGAATTTTATTTCAATCAACAAGAAAAGTCTACATTGTATACTTGGAAAATGCTCGAAAAATGCTAAACAAAAATAGTGACCCATAATTCCTTTCGGGGAAGGCGATCAACACAGCTGGTTTGTTTTGTCTTCTAAATTGAGCTGCTTTGATGTCACGTGAAAGGGGTCTATACTATATAATGAAGGGTATAATAACTTGATATATAACTTATAGACACAGTGGCATATACGTACTTCTATTACAAGTAGAGCCAACGTATCCACGTTGACATTCACATCTGTAGCCGTTGACCTCATCGTGGCATGTTGCACCATTTTTACATGGATTCTTGGAACACATGTCGATCACTGAAAAACAAATCAAGAATTCATATGCCAACTTGGAATTTGAAACATTTAAGAAATAAGAAAGCTCTTTCCGTTGCCCGTTCAGTAAAGGCCGTGTCACACGCTACGATTTCTCGTGCAACTTGTCTCGCGAAAAACATTATTGCAGGCTGCACGAGCGTTTTTCACGTTTGACATCAATCCCCTAGCGCGACTTGAATTTTTCATTTTTTTGCTGCACGAAAAGTAGAACCGACTCCTACTTTCTGCAACAATTTTTGTAAAAATTTACGTGTGACATGGTCGTGCAACTTGAGCCAATGATTCATTCAACATTGCTTCAAAGTACGCGTTCAACTTGCAATACTTTTTTTCGCGACCGAAATCGTGCATTTGACATGGTCTCTGCAACCTGCAACAATTTTTTTTGCGAGACAAGTTGCACGAGAAATCGTGCTTTCGACATGGTCTCTGCAACCTGCAACAATTTTTTTTGCGAGACAAGTTGCACGAGAAATCGTGCGTTTGACATGGTCTCTGCAATCTGCAACAATTTTTTTTGCGAGACAAGTTGCACGAGAAATCGTAGCGTGTGACACTGGGTTAATGACGAGGCATCAAAAAGTGTAGGCCGGCACAAGTGGTACAAAGAAAAATTTCCGTTGTAATTTTCAATTCTGCTTTTACACTTCTTTACAAAGTAGTCTGTGTGCATGGATGGCACCAGTATCATTCTCTGTTCACTATTAGAGCAAAGTTTTCGTCCAATGAGAGCGCGGCTAGCAAGGTGGCAATATAATAATTTAAAAAAAGCTTTTTCCGTGACTCGTTCAGTAATACATCACGGAAGACTGAGAAGTGACGAAAGTGCAAAGAATTGTCAATAGAAACACGATTCGTAGCCGAGAACCAATAAGAGCGCGCGATATTAATGATGTCTAGTACACGGCACGGTACTGAATTCAAGACATACTGTGAACCAATCACAGTGCGCGATATTAATGAATTTAATTCTACTTACGTTCAGTGCAATGTTGTCCCCTCCAACCGGCCGGGCATTGACATGTGTATTTGTTGACACCATCGATACAGACACCACCATTCTTACAAGGCTTCGAAGCACAGTCATCAATGTCTAAATGTTTAGAAATGAATCACAAATTGATCTCAAGCTCATTAAAATAAGGAACTAAATAAAGCAATCAAGCACTGGTCTTTTCCACTTATGGAAAGATAACAAGTTTATCTTCTGTTTAATGGTGTTTTCTTCTCCTCCCGCTTTCTTCATAATCTACACTTACCAAAGTCGAGATATCAAGATATAATTGTTCTTAGAAACTACTCTGATCTCTCTACTTATCCTCTATAGTTTTCCCCTTCTCTCCACTCCTCTCCCATACGCGACGCTAACAACCTCCATCCCTACACTGGCGAATTTTGCTGCGATTTTAGTCACATTTTTGGTCATAGTCAAGATGGTAAATGATTCGCTTGTACGGTTTTATTCCGGACACCAAAAATACCTGAACAAATATCTCTTTAGGAGCATGAGACAAAATTATTATGTTTTAAAATATCGCCGCTAAAATCGCCAATGTAAACTAGGATTAATATTCCCAAGCACGACGAATCCACTAACAATCTTTCTTTCCCTTTATTTAGGCAGCTCTCCCCTCCCCTCCTTTTCTCGTACTCTTTGCTAATAATAACCACCAACTCTCCCCAACACAAAAAAATATCAAAATTTCTCACTTGTTTGGCATCTGGATCCAGAATATCCTACAGCGCATTTACATCCGTAAGCATTGGCTTTGTCCTCACAAACGCCGCCGTTGAAGCAAGGGTTCGACGCACACTCGTTGATGTCTATATACAAAAAAACCACCCAAGATTAATAACCATGAATCAGAACATGGGGGGGGGGGCAGGGCTAAAGGTGGGATTAGAATTGGGGAAGAGACTGGGTTCAATACATACTACATACTAATCAGTGTCTACAGACAAAAATAGACCCCTTGCAGCACGTCGGAATGCAGCTCATTTTGAGGGACAAAACAGTAGGTTCCAATTCTCAGGAGATTGAAATTCTTTTGTCTTGTCCTCGACATTGAGCTGCTTTGACGTCACGTGAAAGGGGTCTTTACCCTGAGACAATTCCTTGGTTTCATTCAATGTCATTCATTTTCTCATGCAGATGTTCATCAGCTGAATCACAAGTTTTCAATACAATTATTTCTTTCTGCAAGTTTTCAGTATTTCTTGGCAGCAGTTTAGAACACTACATTTTGGGACAAAATCCCCATACGAAAATTGACCGTATTTTTAACGTAAATTTTAAACCAAAAACCAGAGCTTTCAGGATCCCCCCCCCCCCCCCCACCGCGGAAATAGGCGCAGGTATATGGAGCAAACATAAGCTTAGGGCAGCAAACATAAGTTTGCAGGATATTCTCAAGAGAAAACTTTCATAATTAAATAGAATCCAATTTTTCTCTCCCTACCCCCCACAGTTTTGGCAGCATCCTATCACTCTCACCTTGTTCACAGTTATCTCCTTGGTAACCTGCTGCACATTTACAACTGTAACCATTGACCAGGTCATAGCATGATCCGCCATTCTTGCAAGGCCCGGAAGCGCAGTCATCGATGTCTGAAGTGAATTGAAGAGCGTTAGGGAAACGAAGAAGGCAGCAACGAATAATCAAACGGTTAAGGCAATGGGCTCGCGCAAATTTAACCGATAGATTTTCCTATAATTTTGCATATAGATAGTTTTTGAGATGGACAAAACAGAACAACAACAAAAATCGGGGGTCATCGACATAGATTTTGCGCTATGTTAGCTTGAACACGGCACTCCCCAGCGAGTCTAGAACGAAAACAACGCTTCTCAAACTGTTACGTCTAGCGCAGTCATCGATGTCTGAAGTGAATTGAAGAGCGTTAGGGAAACGAAGAAGGCAGCAACGAATAATCAAACGGTTAAGGCAATGGGCTCGCGCAAATTTAACCGATTTAATTCTGGTGGCTGCAATATGAAAAACAGAGGCTTTCAGAGGTACTAAAGTAAATAAACTTCCTTGAAAAACAGTTAAATGTCACAAAGTTCAGGAAAAATGCTAAGTTTTGACATTTCCAACTTGAAAAACAGTCGAAATTACGTGCGAATGTCAAGTCTTTTTTAGATGATGTTTCATGATTTTCTCGAAAACAAACCGATAGATTTTTTATTTTTTTCGATATGTACTAGCTTTAGTTAAAAGACATCGAATTCAGGAAAAAATTGTATAGGTCACCGTATTCATTTACAAGATATAAGTCGTAAAGCAACGCAAAATGAAGAGCGACAAACGGAAAGCACACAGGTAGCCCAATCCATGGGTTTTGTCGCGCATGCCTCGAGTCATCGAACATACACAAAATGACTGCCATGCGACTAATTGTCAAGTTATATAAATATAGTGTATTGTTTCACATTTTGGTCAATATATTATACAATTCTAAATAATAAAAAAAATGCGCAGAAAGATGCGCACGAGTGCGCGAGCCCATTGCCTTAAAAACAGAATAAAAAACAGACAGACAGACAAATATAGACAGACAAACAGACAGACAAATATAGACAGACAGACAAACAGACAAACAGACAGAAAACAGACAACAGACAGACAGACAGACAGACAGACAAACAGACAAACAGACAAACAGACAGAAAACAAACAAATAAAGACAAACAGACAAACAGACAGACAGACAGACAGACAAACAGACAAACAGACAGAAAACAGACAACAGACAACAGACAGACAGACAGACAAACAGACAAACAGACAGAAAACAAACAAATAAAGACAAACAGACAGACAGACAGACAAACAGACAAACAGACAGAAAACAGACAACAGACAACAGACAACAGACAGACAGACAGACAGACAGACATACAAACAGACAAATAAAGACAAACAGACAAACAGACAAACAGACAGACAGACAAACAGACAGAAAACAGACAACAGACAGACAGACAGACAGACAAACAGACAAACAGACAGACAGAAAACAGACAGACAGACAGACAGACAGACAGACAGACAGACAGACAGACAGACAGACAGACAGACAGACAGACAGACAGACAAACAGACAGACAGACAGACAGACAGACAAACACTGTAACGACTTACTTGTTTCACATCGTTTTCCTTTAAATCCATCAGCGCAGTTACAGGTGAACTTGTTAACCCCGTCAATACACGTTCCTCCGTTCTGGCAAGGGCGGCCCACACATTCGTCGAGATCTGAAACACAAAGAGTTTTCGAATGCTTCCTTCAATCCACTCTTATACATACAATTTTATCATTTCACGATGACCCTTAGAATTTCAGGGGCGTATCCTAGGAATGGGTTAAATGGTATTATAAAAAAACTGTTATAAATCTCGCGTTTTGATTGGTTGGGAGCGCGTGCTTTATGACAGCACACAGCATGCGCGCGCATTTTCTCAGGCTTTAGACCCCCCAATCTTTTTCGTTTTTGCAAACTAGTCTTTTATATTTTCTAATCTTAGCCCCCTACCTATAGTTTGTATACTAGCCCCCTCCCCACTTTAAAATGTGCCCCGCCCCCTTGATTCTGTTTTTTCAAGAATTTCCAAACGCTTTCTTCAATCCTCTCTTCCAAGCAATTTCATCATTTCGCGATGATTCTTGTAAAGCTCTGTGATCGATCCTAGGACTAGGATTGAATGGTTTACAGTACCCCTCCCCCCATGAAAATTTGACGTGTTAGCGGAATGTGATGTAACTTACCATGTTCACAGTTGGCACCAATGAATCCTGGTTTACAAGAACACGTAAAGGAGTTAACTCTGTCATTACAAACAGCTCCATTCTGACATGGGTTGGAATCACATTCATTTATCTCTGCAATCATTAATAAAACACAATATAATAAATCACCATGGCGACTGCTATGACGTCACGTGTCAACAACATAGTGTCAAATCAACCAAGATGGCGGCCATGACGTCACATGTCAGCCATGTTGGATGACAATAACCGAAGCAGCCATAGTAAGAAGCTATTCTGTTTTTAGTAGGGATAAAAGTTGCAAAGACAAACCTGTTCCGCAAGTATCTCCAGTATAGCCTGCTGCGCATGTGCACTTGAAGCCACCAATCAAGTCAGTACAAGATCCTCTGTTCTTACAAGGAGTGGATGAACAATCGTCGTGATCTAACAACAAAAAGAACAATAAATAAAACACCATAAAAACCCTCATTTTTTGAGGTCTTTTTTACATCTGGTAAGATAAAAATAGCAGGTCATTTTAAAATATCGTTTTGTGAATACTGAATACTGAATAGTGAACTGAAGCTCGAGTCGTCGCGGTAAATTATAACGAGAGTCTTTTAGAAGCCAAAACCAGGCTAAACCAACATTCTATTGTAGCCAATACATCTCTTTTTGTAGAAATACAGAATACTTTTCTTTACTTTGCATAGTGAATTGCAGCTCGAGTCATCGCGGTAAATTATGATGAGAGTCTTTCATCTCTTTTCGCAGAAATACAGAATACATTTATTTACAATTACAAAAAAATAAAAAAATAAAATAAAATGGCAATGCGCGTTTCACTTTGCAGTATTAAGTGAGACAACATGTTTTAAGTGGGTCCAGCCAATGAGATAGCTCGTTTTAAATACAACCAATCAGATTGCTCGTAATACTTACTGTTGTTACATCTAAGTCCTGTATATCCTGGTTTGCATGTACAAGAGTAGCCATTAACCTTATCTGTACAGGATCCGTGCACACAAGGATTGCTGGCACATTCGTTGATATCTTCAATAAAAAGGGCCAGTGAATAAAATAAGTTACGTGATCCATGACGTCATTTGCTTCACTAAGTCATGACGTCATTTGTTTCACTAAGTCACGTGATCATTTAAATCATTTAGTTATGTGTTACATGAGGTCTGTATTCATGGTTTCTCTCCCCTTAGTTACCGTTGCTACAAGCTCAACAAATTAACTAGAATACTCTGCGAATTTAAAACTCTGTTTGCTGAAATTTGATTATAAATTGTTTCAATTGTTTACTGTCCTCTGAAAGTAATATAAAATTGCCTCGTAATCCTTGTAGTACTCTTTAAAACAGATACTGTGTAGTTGTTTGTGGGACAAGATTTTAAGTCCACTGGGAAAACTGCTGCTTGGTGATTGGTTGGCTATGGTCTGAGTCGGAACCATGAATTATGTTCTATTGTGCATCATGTAAAGTAAGAGGTGGATTTTATCTGTTAACCACGTGACAGGATAAACGATCCATTTGGTCACGTGGGCTATGTGGGCCAGCGAAACACGTGATCAAAACTACAGAATCGGATGACGTAATACTAATCATCGTCCATCGCGAATCATGTGACCTACCCTCTTCACATTTTGGTCCTCGGTATCCAGGGGCGCAGTTGCATCTGTAAGAGTTGATCCCATCAACACATTGACCACCATTTTGACAAGGACTTGACGCGCACTCATTGATGTCTGATGAAGGAGAAAATGTACAAATATGAGTCTTGTGATTCGTTTATTCTTCAACTCATTATAACATTCATCCATCCATCCATCCATCCATCCATCCATCCATCCATCCATCCATCCATCCACCCACCCATCCATCCATCCACCCATCCATCCATCCATCCATCCATCCATCCATCCATCCATCCATCCATCTATCCATCCATCCATCCATCCATCCATCCACCCACCCATCCATCCACCCATCCATTCATCCATCCATCCATCCATCCATCCATTCATCGCTCCTTCCTACCTTCCTTCTCTCCGTTCCTCCCTCCATCCATACGTTCATCCATCAAAGGCCAAGCATTACTTACTAGTTTGGCAGTTCCTTCCAGTAAACCCAGCAGCACAAGTACAGGAGTAATCGTTTACTTTGTCTGTACATTGGCCTCCATGCTGGCACGGATTATTGTTTCGGGCACAGTCATCAATATCTATATAGACAACACATGATACCTTAGTGGATTATTATCAATTATATATAAATAACTTATGCATTTCAATGTCTTTGGTCATCCAAAAAGCTTGAAGGTACAAGGGTCCGCTTGATAAGAACTATGGCTAGGCAAAATATTTTATATTTTACAACCATTCACTCCCCGTACGGGGCTCTTCCGTGAGGTTCGCTCCACACACATTACCACTACATTCTCAATCTGTGAGTTAGCCATGCCCTGACTTAGATCAGCCCAGAGGTTGTTTCAGGGTTCTATCTGTGAGTTAGCCATGCCCTGACTTAGATCAGCCCAGAGGTTATTTCAGGGTTCTATCTGTGAGTTAGCTATGCCCTGACTTAGATCAGCCCAGAGGTTGTTTCAGGGTTTGATCTGTGAGTTAGCCGTGCCCTGACTTAGATCAGCCCAGAGGTTGTTTCAGGGTTCAATCTGTGAGTTAGCCATGCCCTGACTTAGATCAGCCAAGATGGATGTTTCAGGGTTCAATCTGTGAGTTAGCCATGCCCTGACTTAGATCAGCCAAGATGGATGTTTCAGGGTTCAATCTGTGAGTTAGCCATGGCCTGACTTAGATCGTTCCAGGGGTAGCTACTTGCCTGTTTGACAGTTTTCACCAGTGTACCCAGCCACACATGTACAGGTATAATCATTGACTCCATCAGCACAACTTCCTCCGTGCTGGCAAGGTTGGGAAGCGCAATCGTTGATGTCTAGAAAAAAATAGGAATCAGTCTAGCTGAGTTAAATAAACTGGAAGGGAACTTAAAACTTGGCTGCAAAACTCCGAGCATTATTATCCAAACAGCATACATTTGAAAACGCTCTCTAGAGTGGAGACATTTGAAACTGGTCGCCTATCGTATTACTTTTTACAACCATCACTCCCCGTCGGGGCTCTTCCGTGAGGTTCACTCCACACACACTGCTACCACCATACATTCTATACTTACAACATACAACACTCAGCTCATCTATGTCAAGGTTATCATGACATCGACTTACTTTCAGTACAGGTTTTTCCTGTATATCCTGTTTTGCACGTGCATTTGAAGTCGTTTACCAAGTCTGTACACATGCCACCATTCTTACAAGAATCTGGTCGACAGTCATCGGAATCTACGGGTTATCGATCAGATGTTAGTTACAAGAGAAACACTCAGTCTATTTGTAATGTTTTCATATTTCAGATATGTGGTCTGAGATGGGAAAACATTACCGATGAAGAAAGAAATAATACTCAAGGGAATGACATGTGGTCTGAGATGGGAAAACATTACCGATGAAGAAAGAAATAATACTCAAAGGAATGACATGTGGTCTGAGATGGGAAAACATTACCGATGAAGAAAGACATAATACTCAAGGGAATGACATGTGGTCTGAGATGGGAAAACATTACTGATGAAAAAAGAAATAATACTCAAGGGAATGACATGTGGTCTGAGATGGGAAAACATTACCGATGAAGAAAGACATAATACTCAAGGGAATGACATGTGGTCTGAGATGGGAAAACATTACCGATAAAGAAAGAAATAATACTCAAGGGAATGACATGTGGTCTGAGATGGGAAACATTACCGTTGAAGAATTACCATGGCCACGCACTTACCTGTTTGACAGGTTTTACCCGTGTACCCAGCCGCGCACCTACATTCAAAGCGATTGACTTTGTCGGTACAAGTGCCTCCATTCTTACAAGGATCTGGGCTGCAGTCATCGTGATCTGTTGAACAATATGATAAGAAATATAAATATAAAAATAATGGACACGTTTCTTTTTGTATCATGGTAATATAGCCAAACCTGTTTAACAGGTAATGGTAATGGCTATCTGGTCAAACCTGTTTTACAGTGTTTCTATGCTAACGGCTATCTGGTCAAACCTGTTTTACAGAGTTTCTATTGTAAAGGCTATCTGGTCAAACCTGTTTCACAGTGTTTCTATGCTAACGGCTATCTCGTCAAACCTGTTTTACAGAGTTTCTATTGTAAAGGCTATCTGGTCAAACCTGTTTTACAGTGTTTCTATGCTAACGGCTATCTGGTCAAACCTGTTTTACAGAGTTTCTATTGTAAAGGCTATCTGGTCAAACCTGTTTCACAGTGTTTCTATGGTAACGACTATCTGGTCAAACTTGTTATACAGTGTTTTCTATGGTAACTACTATCTGGTCAAACCGGTCTCTGTCAGGTCCAACCTTGTTACTATGGAAACGGTTGTCAAGTTGTATCCCATGCTGTATCTATAGTAACGGTTGTTAGTAACGGTTGTCGATTCTATCCTGTTTATAAGTGGTCAAACCTGTTTGTTCAGGTTTTAGAAAAAAAATATCATTAAGCCAAACCTGTTTGACAGTTAACCCCCTCATATCCTGGTGCGCATGTGCAGCTGTACCCGTCTACGAGATCGTCGCATGTTCCACCATTCTGACAAGGATTTGAATCACACTCGTTTTTATCTGCAAAGAACCAAGCATAACTTAGTCCAGGTGATGTTCTACCATTAGAGCTTTCACATTACTGAGTGGGAAAAGCCTTAATGAGCCCATATATTTTCAGTCAAATCTAGTAGTTTTTATAGCCGCATCAAGCAAATACTATTTCACATGTTGAGCTCAAATTCACAGGGAAGAATAATTTTGTCATGTTCTTTCAATATTCACAGTTGATTTTGCGGCAGTTTAATAGTTCCCTTTCAAGTCTCTTCACCATCTTGAAATGTAGCCGTGCCTTTAGATGGAAGCGAGACGAACAGTGAGGTTGCAATAATAGAGACCTTTTTTAACACCTTGGACAATTATTCACATCTCTATCATTGCAAGCTCTCGTTGGTCTCCTTCTCCAAAGGCATCGTAACCTTTCAAAATGGCGCAGGGAACTGTGAAGGGGACTAAAAAGTGAAACGTGTATGATAGTGAGGCAAGATGTCAATAATGACGTCAGTAATCATCCTCCAATCGTTACTTACCATTGTCGCAGTTCTTTCCTGTGTATCCTGGTTTACATGCACAGTCGTAGCTATTGATCTTGTCAGTACAGACACCACCATTCAAACAAGGTCCAGAGTCACATTCATTGATATCTTGAAAAACAAATTAATATTAACTAACGCCATCGCAAAACTATACGTTTAAAAACCCTAATAAACCCTTGATAGAATACTTAGGTCCCATTTACACGGACTGGTTTCATTTGAACAATATTTCTTGATACGGTTACAGAGCTTTTACGCGAGAACGGTATGACGTATTAGTTTCAATTCCAAGCCATCAGGTTTCAAAGAGTCCTTCAAAACAAAAGATAACTTGGTTTTCCCGTTTACACGGCACCTAAAACCGGATTGTTTTTAAAACGAACACTAAGCCGTCCTTGTTTTGCGAGGGTAGCACTAAATAGCCAGTGGCTAACAAACCTTTAAAAACCCCTCGTTCCATGATCGAATTGGAATTTAGATGTTGATTTTTGAGGCAGGAGAAAAACCGGAGAACCTGGAGAAAAACCCTCGAAGCACAGTAGAGAACCAACTAAAAACTCTACTCACATACGACAGTTGAGATGAGATGAGCTATATTAGAATAAAATGCATCAATTGTGTACCTTTGTCGCAGTTTTTTCCAGTCCATCCTGGCTTACATTGACATGAATAGCCATTCAGTTCATCCACACAGGTTGCATCGTTCTTGCAGTTGTTTGGAGTGCAATCATCGTGATCTGGGAGAAGAAAACGAATTAAAACAGTTCTTGTAAGACTGTGAAAAATTCGCGCCACAAACGCGTCACAATTTCTCTCCATCCAATCAAATCCCCGAATTCATTGTACCTCCCTAGTTACTGTTGCTGTCTCAGGCTATCCCGCGAAGCTGCAAAGTATTATGGGTATGCAAAAGCAGCATAAACACACTACTTTAATCACGTGATCTTTTCCCGCCAAATTAGAAAATTTTCTACATACTTTTTTCACAGTTCTTTCCTTCCCATCCAAGTTTACACTGGCACTGGTAGTCGTTCACTTGGTCCTTACATACTCCACCGTTTTTACACGGGTTGTCTTTGCAGTCATCATGATCTGTGGATCAAAAAAAGAGAAACAATAGGTAATGTGCATCAAAGCTCGCAAAGTACCCTGGGAAAGTGAGTCCTGTAAAAATGGAACAGGGAAATCAAAGGAACTATCGGAAGAAATCACTTGTTTTTTTTTCGTCTGTGGAAATACTTTTCTGCCAGATGAATCTTTAGAGGTGTCAAAAAGTGTAAGGACTCACTTTCCCATCATGCTTCGTTCGTGCTAGAAGTTGGAGCCCATGTACATTGGCTATTGCAGTTCAGCTTTTGAACTGCATTCTAAAGGAACTGCAAGGGGTATATTGACCCTGTCAGTGACTCTCAAAAGACTACTTTGACCGTCAGAAGTATTCATTTTGGAGGACAAAACAATAGAGTTCCAATTCTAAGGAAATGGAATTCTTTTGTTCTGCCCTCAAAATTAAGCTGCTTTTACGAGACCTCAAGTGCAAGGAGCCAATTCTAATTCATTGTTGGGGAAAATAACTTTTTCGAGAAGATTAAAACTATTTGAATGCAATACGCAGCATGAGAAATTCACTTACCAATATGGCAGTTTCGTCCCTCGTAGCCAGCAACACAATCACATTGATAGTTATTCACCAGATCTTTGCAGGTTGCACCGTTCTTGCATGGGTCAGGGCTGCAGTCGTTGTGATCTGAATAACGTTGAACGTTGAGTAGTGAGTAATCAAAATTGAAATGTATATTTTGACATTTAACTTTCAGAGTAGTGATAAGGGTGTTGCACGAGGATAACGATGTTTATAGTAATAATTATGGTGATGATGATGGTGATAATAATGATGATGGTGATAGTAATGGTGATGATGATGGTGATGATGAATGTGATGATGATGATGGTGATGATGGTGATGATGATGGTGATGATGATGGTGATGATGATGATGATGATGGTGATGAATGTGATGATGATGATGGTGATGAATGTGATGGTGATGATGATAATAATGATGGTGATGATGATGGTGATGATGATGATGATGATGATGATGGTGATGATGATGGTAATGATAATGATGATGGTAATGATAATGATGATGATGATGATGATGATGATGATGGTGATGATGATGATGATGATGATGGTGATGATAATAATGATGGTGATGATGATGATGGTGATGATGATGGTGATGATGATAATGATGATGATGATGATGATGATGATGATGATGATGATGGTGATGATGATGATGATGATGATGGTGATGATAATAATGATGGTGATGATGATGATGATGATGATGGTGATGATAATAATGATGGTGATGATGATGATGGTGATGATGAATGTGATGATGATGATGATAATGATGATGATGATGGTGATGATGATGATGATGGTGATGATGATGATGGTGATGGTGATGATGGTGATGATGATGATGATGATGATGATAATGTATTCAATTTTATTCCAGAAAAACGAAGCAGACCTTGAGAACAGTAATGTTTTTATAGCTAAATGCAGGTAGAGACAGCATAAATAATGATGATCATTGTGACAAAAACAAATCCATATTCAAATTCTTACTTGTCTCGCAGTTCTTTCCTTTATATCCTGGTTTGCACGCGCAGTAGTAATCGTTAAGTTTATCATCACAAACTGCACCATTCTTACACGGGTCAGGACTGCAATCATTATGATCTGAAAACATACATAAGATCTATGCTGTTAAAAAACTAGATTAATCATTGACTTTGAAAAGTCCCTGATAGAGCTTAGCTAGTCCAGGAGTCAAACACAGCGGATGAGCACAATGAATTTGGTAAAATTAAAAGGTCGGGAAAAAACCCAACAACAACAACAACAAATAAAACACACACACAAACAAAAAAAGATAAACAAAAAAAATAAAATAAAATAAATAAACACTTATTAATTTATCTCATTTCTCGACTGACTAAAAGAAAAACAAAAAAAAACAACACTCCCACGAAAACACTGCAGTATTTCTACACTATGCGCGTTCAGTTGACTGGAAAATTATAAAGGAAAACAAAGGCGCGTGCGAAAAAAAGTATATTTGTAATCTGTCTTTTTTAGGTGATTATGTTATTCGCTTGCCAATTTTTATTTACCGAATTGGGTTCCCTGTGGTAGGATTAACAAAGAATAATCATCATACCTATCTGACAGTTATCGCCTTCCCATCCTGCTGCGCATGTGCACTTGTAACCGTTGACCAAATCAGCGCAGGCGCCAACATTCTTACATGGGTTGGGTGAGCAGTCATCGTGATCTAGGATCATGAGTAATACATTATTAGTATAATATATATTATTATTATATTATTAATCGCTTGTAATGGCAACACGGGATGTATTGGATGACAACAATTTGTGGAGTAACACTGAGCCAAGCTGAATGGGTCTATTGCTTATGCAATGCTCAAGGGAATAGTCATGTGGTCTGAAATGGGACAACACTGAGCCAAGCTGAATGGTTCTATTGCTTATACAATACTCAAGAGAATGTTTATGTGGTCTGAAATAGAGGATTTGTATATCCGAAATTTTATGACTATATAATTATTTATCATTTATTAGTATTATCTATTGCTTACTTGTTTCACAGTTGGTTCCCTCGTAGCCCGCTGCGCATGTGCAAGAATAGCCATTAACATTATCTTTACATACGCCTTGATTCTGACATGGTTTTGATGCGCACTCATCAATATCTGTAACACAAAAATATAACAGAATATAAATGGAAGTATCAACCCTCACTTTGAGGAAGGAAAACCGGAAATCTCAGAGAAAAAAGCTCCGAATACAGTTGAGAAGCAACACGCAGCTCGCGTGAGAATCTGACTTACTTTCTTCACAAGTGTCGCCAGTCCATCCAGGAGCGCATTTACATAAGAAACTGTTGACTTTGTCAATACACATTCCGTTGTTTTTACAAGGAGCTGATTCGCAGTCATCATGATCTGAAGTGAAAATGAATACAAGAAAACACAAGTTAGTAACTTTGCTTTCTGAGTTTATTTAGAGGGTGAAACTTGACAGCTGCACTGAATGGATGGAATGAGATAAAGCATCTTTTTCAGAAAGCGTTGTATTTTGGTCTCGTTTGGGTAAAAGCATTTATTATTCATCAGGACTTTGGGAAAATGTAAAGGAGTTTAGTTTACCTGAAGCGCACGTCTTTCCCTTGTATCCAGTTGCACATACACACGAGAAGTCGTTGACTTTGTCGTGACAGGTTCCTCCATTGAGACAGGGATCCCCGGCACAATTGTCTTCGTCTGAAGGAGAGATTGTAAAGATGGGTGTTTTGTTTCAAAAAAAAAATCATAACAGACAAGAAACAGACAGACAGACAGACAGACAGACAGACAGACAGACAGACAGACAGACAGAATAAAAAAAAAGGCAGACTATTTTTAAAATTCAAATCTTCAAGTAATTTACCTGTTTCGCAATTGCTTCCAATGTAGCCTGCTACGCATGCGCACGTGTATGAGTTAACACCATCAGTACATGAACCACCGTTCTTACAAGGGCCAGACTCACACTCATCGATGTCTAAAGAAACAAAAAAAAGGTTTAAAAAAATATTCTTATTCTCCTACTAGAAAGAACGATATTCTTCGTTTGCACAATACATTATCGCGGCCATATTGGTGGTTTTTAACAAAATTTTCCTCATAAGCTTCCTTTGTTGTTACCGCCAATATGGCCGCCATATCTTTGTCACTCCGCTCTTGGGAAGGCTTGCAAAACAGCAATAGATCCCTTGCAGCACTTCAGAATGCAGCTCAATTTGGAAGACAAAACAATAGGTTTCAATTCTCAGGAGATTGAAAGTCTTTTGTTTTGTCTTCCAAATTGAGCTGCTTTGACGTCACGTGAAAGGGGTCAATATTTACTTACTCTTTTGACAGTTCTTTTCAGTGTATCCTGCTGCGCATGTGCAAGAGTAGTCATTCTGAAGGTTGTTACATTTTCCGCCATTTTCACAGGGATTTGATTGACATTCATTGACATCTGAAGAAATGAATTACATACATACATTATTCCCTTTGGAATTAAATATATAGTTATTAAAAATAATAAGTGAGTATTAATAAAATAATTTAGATTGATAACATAACTGTTATAAACCCCGCGTTCTGATTGGTTAAGGGCGCGTACTTTTTATTGCGTAATTCGCATCCAAATAACGGTTATTCCAATTCGTATTACATAAAAAGTACAAATTAACTTGCTTGCTGTGCTGTTTACAGGAATGGGCAGAACACTCGAGAAGTATTGAGAAGTACTCTTTTACGTGTCGTGCTTCTCCTAACACTTCTCTCGTGTTCTGCCAAATCCCAGCGTGCTTTATAACAGTACACGCGAGCGTTTTCTATTTCTTTAACAACAACTGCGTCAGGAGCCTGAATAGCGCTATCCACAGGATAAATCCTTATCCAGCAGATAAAACCTATACAAGTTCTATACACTGGATAACTCTTATCCGGTGGATAACTTTATCCAGGCTTCGTACAACCGACTCCAGGATTGCAAGACCCGTATTACAGGTGCCATTTGTAACACAACTAGCCCCACCACCACCCCCTACGTACCTCCATCACAGTTAGGTCCAGTCCATCCTGCCTTACAAGCACATGTGTAGCCGTTCACAGCATCGGTACATACGCCACCATTCTTACATGGAGATGAAGAACACTCATTGATGTCTACAATAAAATATATTTGTTAGAATTGTGTTTGTTTTAAATTGCACCTAGCCCCTGTTATTTATACGATACTTTCGAACAATGACGTCATTGGTAACTTGTCACGTGATTTCTCACGTGGTTTGATAGTGCTACTTACTGGTCTGACACTGTTTTCCAGTCCATCCCGGTTTGCATGAGCAGCGGAAGTCATTGACAAGGTCTTCACATGTTCCTCCGTTATGACAGATACCTGGCAGGCATTCATCGTTGTCTGGGAAACAAACAAGTGTTACATCAATGATATGATATGGTATTCTATCTTGTGGGGTTCCTGTGGTATCTGGTGTCATATTGATTGACCTTTATAAGAAAGACAAGGCAGGGCCGTAGCAAGCCTTGAAAAACTGCGGTTGGGGCCCAAAGCAACAAGTGACAAAATGAAAATCTAATTCTATACTTCCTTTAATTTTTTCAATAAGAAATTTAGCGATAGAAAACTTTTTTTAAAGAACATTTTAATAAAAGACGACGTTTCGACGTTTGATTAACGTCATTATCAAGCCTAAAATGAATTGAAAATTACATGATACATATATAGGAAATAGAACAATAAAACTAATTTACAAATATGTGTATAAAAATATGTACAAACAAGAAAAGAATAATAAGAATAGCTATGTTAAACAAAGAAATAAAATAATAAAATTAAATTAAGTAAAAAGTTTAGCATTGAGTCGCTTTGCACGTTCAAAGTTGGCTTAATTGTTCTTATAAATAACATTTCATAAATAAGACAATTAAATTTGTTACTACATTTCTTCAAAACAGTGAAATGTTCGTTCTTAGGTCCTTTAATTTTCTAAGAAAAACTTGGGCCTCAAGCCCTCCCAGACCCTCCCCTTGCTACAGCCCTGCAAGGTCAAGAATCCGGTTCAAGAATTTCAGATATTTAGATAAGCATACGAAATTTGCTTTACGGAAAACAGGCTTTACAGGAAAAATACTGGATGTGGTTGCGCGCGGCAAATTGATACGAGGTGCCGTTTAGGAGCGGTGGAGTGAATAACAAGTAAACTCTTGCGTTAGTGAAGCCATCCCATTGGGTTAAGGCCAGCACACACTAGACGTAGTCAAATCGCTGCCACACGACGCGAGATTTCAAGATAAGAATCAATTTCAATTTTGTTTGCCATCCAGCAGAACCTTCCTCAAGGGAACTTGGGCTGAATTGATTCGTTATCAAAGTGATATATCAGCACGTGACTGTTTGTTTCAACTGGCCTATTAAAGTGTTTCCAATATGTTTGCGGAAAACACAAAGTTTCAAAGTGCACGTGTCTATAGAATGTGGAAATGATGGAAACGTCTTGATTGACGTCCACTAAAACCTACTTCGTGCGGTCGAACACGATTCCGCACGTGCTGTCGTTGAAAAGCGCTGTAATAGTTATTCATGATATAGATATATGATTATTCACTTACTAATGTCGCAGGTCGTGCCACGGTAGCCTGCTACGCATGCGCAAGTATAACCATTGACTTTATCCATACAAGTTGCGCCATTTTGACAAGGATTTGAAGCACATTCGTCGATGTCTAAGAAAATAAATGAATGAATGAATGATTGAATGAATATCGATGAGTAATAACATTCTTTGTTTGAGTTGTATCCATATTCCTGTGTCCTCTCGTGCACAACCCTTAAAGAAAGAAATGATACTCTAGGGAATGCCACGTGGTCTTGAGAATAAGATTCTTTGTTTGAGTAATATCCATATTCATGTGTCTTCTCATGCGCAACCATTAAACAAAGACATGATACTCTAGGGAATGACACGTGATACAAAAAGGGAAAACGTTGTATCCATAATCATGGATCTCCACTGGAACACGTGAAATTCTACAAAAAAAATTGGCTTAGGTCCAGATCAGACGTAGAACTTTTGCCGCATCGAACCTAATTGCCTTTGAGTTCGAGCGCTGTTTTCTCTTAAACTAGTAGAAGTTTGTGGATCAAACTTAACACGCATTGTATCCTGGCGCTAAGCAAAAGAGCTGATTTCTTATATGGTAGTTCTTGGTGTTTTCTTGGCCGCTGGACTCAAAGGCAAAATCAAACTAAATTGGGCCTAAATCTGGAGTATTGCTCCCAAGCTAAAGAAATTTGAAGTGATTTTTCTTCATTACTTATATTATCCTCCACCCCAACCTTGTAAAAAGGGAATTATTTATTGCTTTTTTTTACTTACTTTTCTCACAAGTCTTTCCAGTGTAGCCTGGTGCGCATGCGCATAAGAAGTCGTTGACCTTGTCGGTACACGACAGACTGTTCTTACAAGGATTAGGGTTACATTCATCGATATCTGTAAAGAGAACGCAATGCATCAGATAATAGATTATGAAGCTAGCATAAGCTAGTTTTTTTTTAATAATAATAATACAGTTATTTAGAGAGGGTAGCCTGGTCAGTACGAAGTACCGGTATCAATAAGGGCCCTACGTATAACAAACAAACAAACAAACAAAAAAATCCCAAAAAAAAATGAAGAATAAAATATCAAAAACAAATTACTAGAGATATTCAAAAAAATTCCTATAAAATATTCCTATAAAAATTCCTGAATAACTTCCTGGCTTATCATCTTTCATCTATTATTTCTATATATTGCGTTCTGAACTGAATTGGACAGCTCGAGCCTAGCAGTATGCAGGCAGTCTGTCATATCAACCCAGTAAAGTGACCATAACCGCATGAGTCTCCCTGTAGCTCAGTGGTAGAGCATCCGACCGGTATCCAGAAGATCACAGGTTCGATTCCTGTCAGGTGGAATTGGATTTTTTTCAAAGCCCCTGCACAAGAGGTGACTATATTTCTTCCTAGCTTCTCATCTTTCATCAATTATAATACATTATGAGCTTGTGGGCTGCTAATCTGGGAGATGGATTCCACATGAGACAAGAAATGACGTCACAAACAATTCATGAGTTTACATAATTCTGTTCTTGTCAGAAAAGGTTTTCCACGACAACCATGTCGTAGGGCAGTAACAATGCAATTTTTTTTGCATTTTATATTGTTTTGTTATTTATATTGGTTTGTTATTTATATTGTTTTGTTATTTATAATGTTTTGTTATCTAAATTGGTTGTAGTGAAAAAACTCAGTGTTCACTTACTAGTTTCACAGTTCTTGCCCGTGTAACCTGCCATGCATGTACAGGTGTAATCATTGACTCCATCAGCACACGTGCCACCGTTCTTACAGGGCCCAGGAGCACACTCATCGATATCTGAAGAAAAAAATACCAAATAATGAAAAATGGTCATTGGACTTCTATTTGGCGCCCGGGACTTTAAGACGTTTTTCCTTATTAATTCTATTCTCATCGAAAAATTTGTAAAAAAGACAAACCTTGATTGGATGTATTTACTTACTTTTCACACAAGTCTTTCCAGTGTAGCCTGGTGCGCATGCGCATACGAAGTCGTTGACCTTGTCGGTACACGACAGACTGTTCTTACAAGGATTAGGGTTACATTCATCATTATCTGTAAAGAGAACGCAATACATCAGATAAAAAAATATAAGTCTGTGGTCTGATAATCTAGATTACAAATCCAGTATGGGAGATGGATGCTCCTAGTAATGGGTTCCTGATCTGGGAACATGCTGCCTCACAGACCCAGTATGGGAGCCGGATGCTCCTAGTAATGGGTTCCTGATCTGTGAACATGCTGCCTCACAGACCCAGTATGGGAGATGGATACTCCTAGTAATGGGTTCCTGATCTGGGAATATGTTGACTCACAGACCCAGTATGGGAGATGGATGTTCCTAGTAATGGGCTCCTAATCTGGGAATATCCTGTCCCAAAGACCCAGTATGGGAGATGGATGCTCCTAGTAATGGGCTCCTAATCTGGGAATATCCTGTCCCAAAGACCCAGTATGGGAGATGGATGCTCCTAGTAATGGGCTCCTAATCTGGGAATATCCTGTCCCAAAGACCCAGTATGGGAGATGGATGCTACTAGTAATGGGCTCCTAATCTGGGAATATCCTGTCCCAAAGACCTAGTATGAGAGATGGATGCTCCTAGTAATGGGCTCCTAAAATGAGCACTTACTGGTCTGGCAATTGTCGCCAATCCATCCAGGAATGCATGCGCATGAGTAGCCATTGACTTTATCCGTACAAACTCCACCATGTTGACATGGACTTGAGTCGCATTCATTGATATCTACAAATATATCACATTAGGTTACTTAATGGTTGTGCAATTATTTAATCTATTAGTATCAGTACACGGTGCAAATTTCTTTCACCTCGCTTGAAACACAGTTTAGGAAATTCATTGCTGTTGCAATGCCAGCGCACGAAGATATTACAGCACAAACAGCCCCTGCAATAATATTTCGTGACGAGAACCACGTTGCAAAAAGTTGGGTGAAAGTTGACATGAGCGGCAAACGCTGCTACAGCGATGTCTATCACCGCTGTGTATTTTAAGCCTGTGATCGTGTGCTCGATTTTCGACTGAGCCACATATGTGTGTTAAGTTTGTTTGATGTGTTGTTCTCTCCCTTGCCACGAGGGGTTTTTCTCCAGGTTCTCTGGTTTTCCTCCCTCCATAAAAATCAACATGTGTGTTAAGTTTGTTTGATGTGTTGTTCTCTCCCTTGCCACGAGGGGTTTTTCTCCAGGTTCTCTGGTTTTCCTCCCTCCATAAAAATCAACATGTGAGTTAAGTTTGTTTGATGTGTTGTTCTCTTCCTTGCCACGAGGGGTTTTTCTCCAGGTTCTCTGGTTTTCCTCCCTCCATAAATATCAACATATGAGGTGAGTGTTGTGTGTTGTAAATCGTGAATTTAGTGG
This sequence comes from Anthopleura xanthogrammica, assembly GCA_964019055.1. Classification (NCBI taxonomy): domain Eukaryota; kingdom Metazoa; phylum Cnidaria; class Anthozoa; order Actiniaria; family Actiniidae; genus Anthopleura; species Anthopleura xanthogrammica. Next base: position 9,713,487 of record OZ025222.1, on the reverse strand, counting down.
TAGCGCGCGTGGAGCGAGCCATACAGATTTGTTGGTACGATAAAATCTAAAATTCTAAAGCAAAAACATGTTTTGACTTCATGTTACAATAAATGAACTAAATTGTTCAGTGATTTACCTGTTGAGCAATCAGGACCAGTATATCCAGGTGCGCATGCGCATGAGTAGGCATTGACTTTGTTAGTGCAGGATGCTCCGTTCTTGCATGGTCCAGGTGCACACTCGTCAATATCTTAAGAAAACATTAAACATCAGTATACAAATCATCCGATTACATAGGTGATGAAACTGGGAACATATATCGTTGATATCTGATAATCAATAAATGTTATTATTAAACCAACTTAGGGAAAAGATAAACATTAAAATACATGAAATATCTATACATAGAATTTTCATAACCATTTCAGAACGGACAGTAATTATTGAGTTAGTAGGTACCTCCCCATGGGAATTTCAAAATTTTTGATTCTTGTTTATATAGTCCCCTTCACAGTTCCCTGCGCCATCTTTAAAGGTAGCTTTGCCTTTGCATCAAAGCGAGACGAATGGTGAGCTTACAATGATAGAGACGTGAAGAATAATTGTCCAAGGTGTAAAAAAGGTCTCTACCATTGCAAGGTCACCTCGTGTCTCGCTTCGATTGAAAGGCACGGTTACCTTTCAAGATGGCGCAGGGAAATGTGATATGGACTATTGCATAATGTTAATCTCTGACTATCATATCATGGTTTTAAACTTTTAGAAAGTCTAATGTTAGAATGCCTTACCTGTTGAGCAGTCAGGGCCAGTGTAGCCTGCTGCGCATGAGCAGGAATAGCTATTCACGTGATCTTTACAAGTAGCACCATTCTTACAAGGGTCTGACGCACACTCGTTGATGTCTGTTACAAAAAGAACATAATAATCATTATAACCTGTAAAATATATTTGAACCAAAGGTGTGGAATTGAGGGGGAGGGGTGGGGTCAGACCCAGGAGAGGTCCTATTAAAATAAACCATATTTAACCTAAATACAAAGCCATTAAAAAGGAACATGTCTTCCCATTGAATTGCTGAAGTCATCGTAGCCAGCATTAAAAACAGCATGCCCAATAAGTAATTAAATAAAATTTCATTACTCTAGCACAAATACCTGAAAAGTTACAGCGTTTTGAAGTTAGAAGGAATAGTATGAGAAAGAGAAACAAGGCCTAACCGGTCTCGCTTTTATATTTTTGGCACATTTCAAATACCTATAACTTTGCAGTGATTTACAGTGAGGACAATCGAACCGTGAACACTTGGAGGTTTTTTTCATACTTTTTTCCTCCTTTATCCCTTGTGTGAATCGATTGGAAATATGATTTATTTTGAATAAGATTATTTGAGTTCAGTGCTTCATTTTCAGGTTTGAAGCAGTAGAAAGTTTATAAAATAAAAAATAAAAAATATCAAGTGTTCATGGTTCGAGTGTCCTCACTGTAACATAGGAAATGCAACACTTTGATTGACATCAAACAATTTACCTATGTCACAAGTACTTCCGGTATATCCAGGTGCGCATGCGCATGAGTAGCCATTGACTTTGTCAGTGCAGGATGCTCCGTTCTTGCATGGTCCAGGAGCACACTCGTCAATATCTTAAGAAAAAATTAAATATCAGTATACAAATCATCCGATCACATAGATGATGATACAGGGAACAAGGCGAAGAAATGTAAAGGCGCGGTGATACGAGAAACAAAAACGTGCAACTTGTAAGAGTTGCAGAGCAAATCTTGCTCGTATTACCACCCCGTGCACAACAAATTATTTGTTGCAGAGAGTAGGAAAAGTTTCTATTACCGCAACAAAGTCGCGCAAAAAAAATTTGCTTTTGCACGGGATGATGATACGAGCAACATGCACACTGCAACACTTGCAACGCTGTTGTGCGACAATTTGCAATTTTCGCGCCTTAAGCCGGATGTGAGATTCAGTTCATTAACAGCTCAGTATTATTGTTTGAGCGTGGTTTGCAGTTCACTTACCATCTTTGCAGGTTGGCCCTGAATAGCCAGGAGCACAGCGACACGAGTACTGGTTGACATCATCCAAACATTCGCCATTGTGGCAAGGATTTGAGGCACACTCATCGATGTCTGGAAATAAGATTATTATTAGTGTCATCATTATGGTCATCATCGTTATCATAACCATCATCAGTATCATCATCATCATCATCATCATCATCATCATCATCGTCATCATCGTCATCATCATCACCATCATCATCATCATCACCATCATCACCATCATCATTATCGTCATTATCATCATGACCATCATCATTATCGTCATCACCATCATTATGACCATCATCATCACGACCATCATCATCACGACCATCATCATCACCATCATCACCACCATCACCACGAACCCTCTCCCTAGTGTACTTCTCGTCTTACTTACTGCTGTCACAATTTTTCCCTGTCCATCCTGGTTGGCACTGACATTGGTAGTCATTCACAGAATCTTTGCAGACTGCACCGTTCTTGCATGGGTTAGATTGGCATTCATCATTATCTACACGTAGAATAAAATAACGATGTTTTAAAGATCGTAAAAAATGCTAACACAAAGACAAAATCTCCTGCAATTACATAAGATCATTAGGAACATTTTTCAGTTATAGATTCCTGATATGATCGACCTCTAGGCTGATCTAAGTCAGAGCACGGCTAACTCACAGATAGAACCCTGAAACAGCCTCAGGGCTGATCTAAGTCAGGGCATGGCTAACTCACAGATTGAACCCTGAAACAACCTCTGGGCTGATCTAAGTCAGGGCATGGCTAACTCACAGATTGAACCCTGAAACAACCTCTGGGCTGATCTAAGTCAGGGCATGGCTAACTCACAGATAGAACCCTGAAACAACCTCTGGGCTGATCTAAGTCAGGGCATGGCTAACTCGAACCAAGAGGGAGATCTAACAAACTCTACTCGCACGTGATGTGAAGTACGGTATCCACAAATCAAACCCCAGACCCCTGAGGTTAGAGGGAGATCACTTACTATTGTCACAGTTCTTTCCTGACCATCCTGGTTCACATGCGCAGTGGTAATCATTAACCTTGTCTGTACATTTTCCATCGTTCTTACATGGATTTGGACTGCAGTCATTATGATCTGAAAAAAGAACAATACGAAATTATAAACTCAGTTATATCATTGGCTCAAACAGGTCACGTGACATCATGAAATAGTTCACGTGATTTTACTCAGTTATATCATTGAGTCAAACAGGTCACGTGATATCATTCAGTTATATTATTGGTTCAAATAGACCACGTAGTATTTCTCATACATACTATTGGCTGCAATGTGTCATGTGATATGATACGGTGAAACTATTGGCTGAAATAGTCCGCTTTGAAATTTTCAGATGTTCTATTGGCTGTATTGTGTCACATGGTATTATTCTTGCTAACCATTGGCTCAAACAGTTCACGTGATATCATTCAGGTATCCACTGGTTTCATATTCACTGCCTGTTATCCTTCACTGCACATGAAAACTATTGTGTTTATGCTATGCAAAGTGACCCACAAATTTTGTTGCAAATGAGCAAATTCGAAATGTTTTATGGGTCGTAAGAAATCAGCGTATACCATTAGCCTGCATTTCTAGAATATTAATATTTTACTTACTTATTTCACATCTCTTTCCTTCCCATCCAGCTTCGCAGACACAGTTGAAGTCATTAACACGATCCTCACAGCGAGCACCGTTAGCGCATGGTTGTGGTGCGCAGTCATTGATGTCTGCAGGAATACACAATGAATTACTTTAAAGAAATCATAAATAAAACAAAATAAAACCGCATATTCTTCTTCTTAGAATGAAAAATATTATTTATCGTGGAAATGTAATAAAGAATGATATCATTCGTTTGGCTTACGATTGAGGGTCATTTGTAGCCATCCTCTACAAATGACCCTCAATTGTGAGACAAACGAATAAGTAACATTTCTTTCTTCTTCTTCTTATCATTATTATCATCATTATCGTTATCATTATCGTTAACATCATCATCATTATATTATTATTATTATCATTATTAAAATCTTATTATTCTAATCATTATTATTATAATATTATCATTATTACCTTATCATCATTATCATTATCATCATCATTATTATTGTTATCATTACCATCATTATTATTCTTATTGTTTATTGTATTTTTCACACTATAATTTTTAAATTAATCTTTTAGAATCGTAAACAAAAAACTCTCGAGAAAACCAAAACCAAAATCAGATTTCCTTTATTTCTAAAATAAGTTCTTTATTCCTACCTGTTTCGCAGTTGTTTCCAGTCCAGCCAGGTTTACATTGGCAAGTGTATCCATTAACACGATCGGTACATGATGCTTGATGGAGGCAAGGATTGGAGGCACAATCATCGATATCTAAAGAATCATCATTTGAAACATATAAGTTACAGAAAAGCTGTAAGGCCAAGTTCAGACGTCGAACTTTTGCCGCGTCGAATCTAGTTGCCCTTGAGGCCAGCGGCTAAGAAAACGCTGAAAACTACCATATAAGACATCAACTCTTTTCCTTAGCGCCAGGAGACGATATGGGTTAAGTTTGGTCTACATACTTGTACTAGTTTAAGGGAAAACAGCGCTCGACCTCAAAGGCAATTAGATTCGACACGGCAAAAGATCGACGTTTGAACTAGGCCTAAGTTGAATAAATGTATGGTAGATTACGGGAAACGTTACGGAAATGTAACCTCCGTTACAGACGTTTCGCTTCCCTCCCACAACTCCCTTGTTACAACGGAGGCTAACAGAAATCATAATAGAGCGGTTTTCGTATGAGTGGGAAACGATACGGGAAATTCACAGTCGTACTGTAACTGTACCGTATCTTACCGTAGCCGTAACTACACGTTGTGATTGGAATAGTTACTGGAAGACAATGGGAAGCCATTTCAATGTTACGGCATGTCGTACCGTGTACGTGCTGTAAGTCAGTATCGTATGTTTCCCACAAATACGAAAACATTCTTATGGGAAGCCATGTCAATGTTATGTCATGTCGTACCGTGTACGTGCTGTAAGTCAGTATCGTATGTTTCCCACAAATACGAAAACATTCTTATGGGAAGCCATTTCAATGCTATGTCATGTCGTACCGTGTACGTGCTGTAAGTCAGTACCGTATGTTTCCCACAAATATGAAAACATTCTCATGGGAAGCCATTTCAATGTCGTACCGTGTACGTGCTGTAAGTCAGTACTGTGAGTTACCAGTCATACGAATACCGCTCTAGTTCTTTCACGAAAATGGACGAAAGATCGCAGTAAAGAATAAATAAATAAAACCGATATTTACCCTGGTCGCAGTTCTTTCCTGTCCATCCGCTCACACAGCTACATCGATAATCGTTTACCAAGTCTGAACAGGACGCTCCATTAGCGCAGTTATTTGGCGAGCAATCATCGTGGTCTGGAAACAAACGAAGTTAGTAATTAAAAACTCTACAGAATGAAACATAGAAGTTCAGTTAGTTTTAAACAAAGAAATATATCACTCAAGAGTCTGAAATATAAAATCCTTAGTTATTACTCCGTTCTAGTTCTAGTCGGATCCATGACATATGACGATTTTTGAAAGCCTAAATCTCAAAATATGTCTTTTTGTTAAACTCTTTGCAACAACAAAGTTTACAGAAATATTAGCTTTACTTGATTTACTTACTTGTTTCGCACAGTTTCCCTTCATAGCCGGCTGCACAGAGGCATTCAAATTTGTTGACTTGATCCTTGCATTGACCATTCCTGCACTGGTTGGGTTCGCAGTCGTTGATGTCTGACAAGAAAAGAAACTTTATTTTTACGAAATAATAATGATTTGTACTCTCATACTTCATGCTATTGAATTTCCAATTTGACATGTGGTCTGACATGGGAAAACATTACTGCTGAAGAAAGGAATAATAGTCAAGGGAATGACATGTGGTCTAAGATGGGAAAACATTACTGATGAAGAAATAAATAATACTCAAGGGAATGACATGTGGTCTGAGATGGGAAAACATCACTGATGAAGAAAGAAATAATACTCAAGTGAACGACATGTGGTCTGAGATTGGAAAACATTACTGATGAAGAAAGAAATAATACTCAAGGGAATGACATGTGGTCAGAGATGGGAAAACATTACTGATGAAGAAAGAAATAATACTCAAGGGAATGACATGTGGTCTGAGATGGGAAAACATTACTGATGAAGAAAGAAATAATCCTTAAGGGAATGATATGTGGTCTGAGATGGGAAAACATTACTGATGAAGAAAGAAATAATACTCAAGGGAATGACATGTGGTCTGAGATGGAAAAACATTACTGATGAAGAAAGAAATAATCCTTAAGGGAATGATATGTGGTCTGAGATGGGAAAACATTACTGATGAAGAAAGAAATAATACTCAAGGGAACGACATGTGATCTGAGATGGGAAAACAATTACTGATGAAGAAAGAAATGAAACTCAAGGAAATGGCAAAGTGAATATGTTTTGTTATTTTTCATGCTTTCTCTTACTTATTTCACATTTTTGACCGGTCCATCCAGCTTGACAGACACATTCATATTTGTTGACAAGATCATTACATTGGGCCCCATTAACACATGGATTTGGATCACAATCATTAATATCTGAAAAATTACGAAAAAAGGATAGAATGGTAAGATTATATTACTAAAAATGAATAGAATTGTAATCCCAAAGTGTTTTTTTCGTCTTTTGTTTGTCTTTCAGTTTTTGTTAAGGTCTATTACCACGGAACAACGTTTGCTTACAACTGTCGCATGCAATCTACTTACGCCACGCTTACAACACGAATTGTGTCGTGTAAATCAACCCTACAACTTGCTACAACTGTTGTATACGACGAGAAAAAAGTTGTAGTCAGTTGTAGGGTTTATTTACACGACGCAATTCGTGTTGTAAGAGTGGCGTAAGCAGATTCTATGCGATAGTGGTAAGCAAAAGTTTTACCGTGTAAATCGACCTTAAAATAATATTTTTCAGGCAAAGTTGATGAAGAAAAATAAAATTCTTACTTGTTTCGCAGGACTTTCCTGTCCAACCTGCTGCACATTTACAGGAATAGTCGTTGACAAGATCTGAACACGAACCACCATGTTGACAAGGGAAAGATTTGCATTCATCGATATCTGAAAAAAAAGATAAATACAGTGAATCTGCTGAATGAATCTCATGAATCTCATTACCAGCCTACAATGACAGGCGGACACTGCCCGTCATGTGCTATCAACCAGAGAGTATTCTATTGCTCGGTAATAATCAGCTGAATGAATCTCATGAATCTCATTACCAGCCTACAATGACAGGCTTGCAAACACTGCCCGTCATGTGTTATCAACTTGACAGGGTGTCTAAGAATTTGCCATAAATGCACCCTTCTCAAAACAATCTTGAATCAGTGCGAGGCTAACATGGAACACAAAAGAAATAACACAAATTCCATCGAGAAAAAGCGTGATTTCTTTTGTGTTTCATGTTAGCCTCGTATCTAAGATAACCTTGAGAAGGGTGCATTAATGGTTGAAGTGCTTTACTTACTCTGGTCGCAGTTCTTTCCTGCCCATCCGCTCAAACAGCTACATTGATAATCGTTTACCAAGTCTTTACAGGACGCACCATTGGCACAGTTATTTGGCGCGCAGTCATCTTTGTCTAAAAATAATTTCGATTACATTTTGTTAACAGCATTTATCGTTAGAGTTTTTGCTGAGAGAAAACAATTGAAAACCCTGAGAACACCCGGGCCCTCAAAATACAGGAAGGAACCAACACAAGCAACTATACTCACATGTGATGGCAAGTCTGGGAATCGAACCCATGAACAGACAGTCGTGAGAGGTGGAACATTTTTAGGGGTAGAACCAGGTTTTTAGGGTTGTATAAAAGCGAAAGTAACGCCTAATTCTAGTTAGCTTTCGCTCTCTCACTGTCAGCAGGCTAATCGATACTTTCATTGGGAGTTGTAATCTTCACACTCTTAGATCCAACCTGATTAGAAGTACACACAACTTCTGTGCCTTTTTGGGGGGGGGGGGGGGGGAATCCAGCATTTTGACCAGTATTTCTTTAACATGATCAATTGTTTTTCACTTTTACTTACTTGTTTCGCACAGATCTCCTTCATAGCCAGGTGCACAGCGACATTCAAATTTGTTGACAAGATCCTTGCACTGAGCGCCATTTTTACACTGGTTGGGTTCGCATTCATTGATGTCTGACAAAAAAAGGAGTGTGGATCACGACAAGATAAAGATCCAGGCCAAACGCAATTACAAAATAATCATGATTTGATCAAAGAATCACGACGATCATGATTAGATCATGAGACAATTACGATACCATCAAGATACTATTAAGACGCGATGACCGCGCAATGAAGGACGCGATCACGGTACGATCATAACCCGATCATGTCCCTATCATGTCACGATCACGATACTATCAGAACGCAATCACGGTACGATCATAACCCGATCATGTCACGATCATGTCACGATCACGGTACGATCATAACCCGATCATGTCCCGATCATGTCACGATCACGATACTATCAGAAAGCGATCACGGTACGATCATAACCCGATCATAACCCGACCATGTCACAATCACGATACTATCAGAAAGTGATCACGGTACGATCATAACCCGATCATGTCCCGATCATGTCACGATCACGGTACGATCATAACCCGATCATGTCCCGATCATGTCACGATTACGGTACGATCATAACAACAACGGGGGCAGCAACAAGACAAAATCGTTAATATTACCATGAAGATTAATAATAATTGAAGAAAAAAACATCCAAAAACACTTATGCATCTATGATAGATTCTATCACAATTCACAAAAAACCAACTGAAAAGATAGAAATTTGAACAGGTTTACGAGTAAAAGTCATGATATTTCTTAGTAAGTCCATACATTGTCTGTGACACCAAACGTTACATTCTCCCATGCGTGTGGAATTAACTGATGGATTAAACTGATACTGGATTTTTCAATGATAATAGCAAATATAAAGTTTTGAATTTTCAAATAGTTTTGTCATTGTTGCCCCCCAAAACGCAAAGTATTATGGGAATGTGAAAGTGGTGAATATACCCCTTTCACATGACGTCAAAGCAGCTCAATTTGGATGACAAAACAAAAGAATTTCAATCTCCTGAGAATTGGAACCTCGTAGTTTGTCCTCTAAATTGAGCTGCATTCCGACGTGCTGTCCCCACCATCACAGGAATAATAAAAGCAAACAATTATTTGATAATTATCGTCCTTTCTTACTTATTTCACATCGATCGCCGGTGAAGCCAGGTGCACAAGTACACTGGTAACTATTCACTTGATCTTGGCAAGTACCTCCATTGTGGCACGGTTTAGGTTCACACTCATTGATGTCTAAAGAAAAAAACACAAATATATCACTGAGGTGCATAGACAGATAGCTCTTATTAACCTCGTTTGAGATCTGTACCGTAAGTTATGGACCAAGTTTTTTCCACTGCCTTATGGCCTAAGCGCGTAGCGCGCGCCATAAAAAAAAGTGGAAAAACGAGGATCCATAACTTTAATAAGGACCGAACAAACGAGGTTAATAAGATATTTGTTACATGGCAAGGCTAGGAGAGACAATTTTGATTTTCGGTCCGTACCGTTAGTTTTGGACCGCAAATTGACCAATCATAGCGTGTGAAATTTACCTTGACATATAATAAATACTCTTACTACCTTAAGCAAATACAAAAACAAAACCTGTATAAACTCAATTGCGAAATCATTTCCGGATTCAAAAGATAAAACATACAATCTGAGACCGAAAGGTATTCTGGAAAATGACATAATAATCCTCGGGTATATCCTTCTGAGATACACAGTCGATATGAAACATGTGTTACAGGCCTCCATGCTTTCTGTCAGTGCAGGAATCTATGAACATTCCACGAGTTGTATCACTAGATATATCGAATTAACATATGTTAGGACGCAAGGATCTTCGAGGCAGGGAACGTACCTTTAAACTTTTATTGTAGGCTTGCAGACCCAGTTGCTCGACTTGTTTCAACTCTTCAACTAACTTACAATACTAATTCTGGTTCTTTTAAACTATTCTTAAGTGAGACACTGGCCCAAACAAAACTCCTAAACACTTTGGTTTTTAACCATAATAATATCTGATTACAAGTAGGTTACGGAAGTGAGTGCGACAGCTATCTATGATTTCAGGGAAATCCCCAGTATCGATATCTACTCAGCGTGTCACACACAAACTTTTCCATTCCACGAGTGTGGTCCAGCGTTCACTTGACTACAAATATCAATCATTACCAACACTATCAAAATGTCCCAATAGGTTTTGAATATAGAATAAATTTGGCAAAGAGTGGCATAACACATACTTCCAAGGTACCACTTCGGTCTCAGCTTTGATGTTTAGAACCTGACAGTGATTTTTCAAATGGGTGTAAATTTTTTAGTCCTTTAGCAAAATTAGCAAAACGAGAGAAGCAGGAAAGAGAAGGGAAAAGAGGAGTGGAGCGAAAAGGACAGGACAGAAGTGAAGAGAATAACGAAGTGGAGGGGTACAGTATATGAAGAGAAGTGTAATATTAGTCTTATATTACTTGTTTCACAGGTGTCTCCTGTCCATCCTGCCGCACATGTGCAAGTGTAACTATTGACTTGATCCGTACAGGTTCCACTATTCTTACAAGGATTTGAAGCGCATTCATCAATGTCTGGAAAAAATGAAAATTAATATTACTGAGAGCATATCATTACCAGCCTACAATGACATGCAAACACTGCCCGTCATGTGCTATCAACCAGAGAGTATTCTATTGCTTGGTATCAATCAGCTGAATGAATCTCATGAATCTCATTACCAGGCTACAATGACAGGCAAACACTGCCCGTCATGTGCTATCAACCAGAGAGTATTCTATTGCTTGGTATCAATCAGCTGAATGAATCTCATGAATCTCATTACCAGGCTACAATGACAGGTAAACACTGCCCGTCATGTGCTATCAACCAGAGTGTATTCTGTATTCTGTACTCTGAAGATGACTTCCGCTCAGGTTGTCGAAACGTCCGTCTCCACCAACTACAGTCTTTCTCAAAACTACACTCACTCGGACGATCACATTACTCACTCCAAGAGTGTATTCTATTGCTTGCTCTTCTACGGCTCATGCTTTTCTTCACACTTCTTTCGTGCTTATGTCACTTTCTAAATATGCTTTATTAGTGAACGGAGCAAGGGAAAACCTGTTTTATTTGTTAATTATCATCAATATACAAGGCCAAATATTAAACTACCCTCACTAAAACGTTCAGTTAAGCGGGCCAAACGCCAAGCGCGCGGGCTGCAAATGCATTAACCTCCCTGCCTTGATCTGATTGGTCGAGAGAATGTCTTACGACTGCTGTCAGCCAATCAGATCTTAAGGAAACCATTTCAAAGCGGTTGCGCCTGATGTTTTCTTGTTTGTATGTATAAAAACTTTATTTGTGAATGAAAATGTTTTATCAAAATTCTAACTTTTGATATTGAAGACTTTGTATAATTTGGTCTTGTATATTAATGATAATAATAACATGACTTTTGTCGTACATATTGTTTATTTGTGACCCCTGTAGCATCGTTTGCACCCTCGAGCGCAAAATTGATGCTACTCGGGCCACAAATAAACAATATGCCCTCCAAAAGTCATGTTTTTGTCCTATTATTAACCAACCTTGATTGCAGTCGCTTCCTTGCCAGCCTGCTGTGCATGTGCAGTCATAACCGTTAAGTTTATCTGCACATTTTCCACCATGTAGACATGGGTTACTTGCACATTCATTAGTATCTAAAACAAAATTATTGAGATTTAAATCATCACAGTAGTGAATTATAAAATCTTTGATGACTTAGAGCTGCAAGTGTTGGAACTACAAAAACACAGATCTAGAGATCAATAGCTCATTTTCCAAGTATTCTAGCAAAATACCGAAGCTCTTCGTAATAACTCATGAAAGAATCAACTCCCAAGAGTGGCATCACATGGTCTGAAATGAGCGAAACAAACAACGAAGCTAAAGAGTTCTATTCCTCCCCCCTCCTCCCTCAAAAAAAATAAATTCTACATCATAAAAAGTTTTTCTCACCAGTTTCACAGAGTTTGCCTTCCCATCCGTCAGCACATTTACAGGAGTAGCCATTGACCTCGTCAATACAGGTGGCACTGTTCTTACATGGATTAGATAGACACTCATCGACATCTGGAATGGATAAAATAAAGCATATGAGCACATTGAAACAACAATGTAGTTGGTTAGTGCGCGGCCTTCAAAGCTAGAGGTCCACGGTTCCATCCCCAGGATCTCCACGTCTGTTTCGACTTTTCTTTCATCCGTGTAGCTTCAGCTTTGAATACTCTTGAAACAAGGCATTGATGGAGAGAGGGGGTAAAGTGCGCACCATCAGCTCCTGGTAGACCAGCTACTAGCTGAAGGAACACTGATGTTAGATAAGGCCTTATCTTTATACTAGCCTTTCTAGAAAGAAGATGAAAGATTCTCACACTGCCGGCCGTCCAAACCAAAAAAGAGGATATGAAAGGAAGAGGAAAGGAAAGAAAAAAAGAGGAAATTTCCCACTGTTATGGATATTCTTTTACTTACCACTATCACAGAGCCGTCCAAACCATCCAGGAGGGCATGCGCATTTGTAATCATTAATCAAATCGTTACATGTTCCTCCATGTTGACAAACCTTACCAGCACACTCATCGATATCTAACAAGACATTTGATATATAAGCATACAAGTCATAAGAACTCATTAATATAATCTATTTAGCTGAGAAAAAATCTGGGTCAAGTTGTCACTGTAGTGCATTGTGGGACGGTTTTAGGGGACAAAATAGACGCCATCTTCGAAACATGTCCCCTAAAACAGTCCCACAATGCACTTGCAGGAGCAGGCATAGCTTAGTTGGTTAGCGTGCAGCCTTCGGAGTTAGAGGTCCATGGTTCGATTCTCAGGTTATCCACGTTTGTTTCGACTTCTCTGTAATCCGTGTAGCTTCAGCTTTGAATACTCTTAAAACAGAGCACTGATGGAGAGGAGGGTAAAGTGCGCCCCGTCGGCTTCCATTGATAGCATTTGAATTTCAACTGAAGGAACTACCGACAGAACAGCTAATAATTTCGTCATTTTTACGTTGCACTCGTACTTACTTGTTTCGCAGTTCTTTCCACTGTAGCCAGGTGAACAAGCACAAGTATAGTCCAAGTGGAGGTCAGAGCATGAGGCGCCGTTCTTGCAAGGACCAGGGGCACAATCGTCTATGCCTGGGGTAAGAGTTTAGGATGGATTTGGTTAATACATGCATGTTGAAGGAAGGAAGGAAGGAAGGAAGGAAGGAAGGAAGGAAGGAAGGAAAGAAGGAAGGAAGGAAGAAAGAACCTGCTGGGTCAAAATACTTACTCGTGTCACAGTTTTTACCCGTCCAGCCCGCTTTGCACACGCATCTATAGTTATTAACTTGGTCGTCACATAATCCATTCTTGCACGGGTCGGGTGAACAATCGTTGTGATCTGATAACAAAAACATTATATGAAGTCAACATTAGTAATTTGAATAATTTAGGTATGAACCTCTTAGCAAACATTTCGTGCGACTGTGAAACTGCTCAGCCAATCACAATGCTTGTTCACGGTCATGGTATGACATTTTAACCAATCACAGCGCGCAAGATAACACTTCAGCCAATCAGAATCCCTGGTCATGATAACATCACGGTCACGTACGACATTTTTTAGCCAATCACGTATAATGTAAATGAACATAGTCTTACCTGTTTGGCATCGATCTCCTTCCCATCCTGCTGCGCATGTGCAGTCGAACCCAGCTACCTTGTCAGAGCATCGGCCACCGTTAAGACAAGGGCTGGAGGCACAGTCGTTGGGGTCTTGAATATTAAAATATAAATATCTTAGACGGACACCTCTCTATTACGAACACTTCCTTTGGTCCTGGCTGCACTTATTCACTTATAAACAGACCTCTATAATACGGACACCTCTCTATTACGAACACTTCCTTTGGTCCTGGCTGCACTTATTCACTTATAAACAGACCTCTATAATACGGACACCTCTCTATTACGAACACTTCCTTTGGTCCTGACTGCACTTATTCACTTATAAACAGACCTCTATAATACTGACACCTCTCTATTACGAACACTTCCTTTGGTCCTGACTGCACTTATTCACTTATAAACAGACCTCTATAATACGAACACCTCTCTATTACGAACACTTCCTTTGGTCCTGGCTGCACTTATTCACTTATAAACAGACCTCTATAATACGGACACCTCTCTATTACGAACACTTCCTTTGGGCTGGCTGCACTTATTCACTTATAAACAGACCTCTATAATACGAACACTTCCTAATCATATTAATTATATATTTTCTTACTGATTTCACAGTTGCTTCCTTCCCATCCATTTGCGCATGTGCAAGTGTAGCTGTCTACGCCGTCGACACATGTTCCGCCATTTTGACATACACCCGGTGAACAGTCATCTATGTCTAAAAACAATTATAATCGTAATAAGATTATTGCAGCACGTCGTAATGCAGCTCAATTTGGAGGACAAAACAATAGATTCCAATACTCCAGTTTCACATTCGGTGGAAACCGCTGTTTTTGAAGAACAGACTCATTTGCACAGGCTTAGCCTCGTTTATAAGTCATCTATTCAAATACACCATTAAAAGTCCGTGGGATTGGTATTATTCAACTTGCACATTCTTTACATTACAGTTGGCTGTTGCTAATGATTTGCAAAAGTCAACCGTAATGTAAAGAATGTGTAAGTTGAACAATACCAATGTTTTGAAATCCCACGGACTTTTAATAACGTCGTTGAATAGATGACTTATAAACGAGGCTAAGCCTGTGCAAATGAGTCTGTGGTCTTAAAAAACAGCGGTTTCCATCGAATGTGAAACTGGTGTATTTTCATAAGATTGAAACTCTTTTGTTTTGTCCTCCAAATTGAGCTGCTTTAACGTCACGTGAAAGGGGTCTATATATAAAGATGTAAAAAACCGGAAAACTAGATATGTTTAGGAGAACAGGCCAATCTACCTTGGACGTACTATTTCTTCAATTCACTAGTAAATGTTTTTTTGCCCAATTAACACTTTTTGGGAGCTTAAGATTTGAGTACGAGTGAATGACTGACTTAAGTTCGAGTACGACTAAGAGATTTTGTCGCTAAAAATCTTCCACTACAAACTCGTTATCATCCTTTGTTTGCCACAACATATCTCTAAAACAACACGTGAACCAACTTAAGGAAAACTATGAGTGTAGTGAAGATTTTTCTGCAAAAAAATTTCGTAGTCGTGGTCAAACTTCTCGAAGTAAACTCTAAAGCTTCCTATTATCTTAAGACTTTTTAAAAGTTTAAATATTTGACTAAGAAAAAGAATTCGAAGAAGATTCTGGTGGTAGTGGTATCAAGGCGGCAACGAAGGAGAACGAAGAGTTGAAATATCTTAAACTTTTTGTAGCTTACTTGAAACGCAGTTATCTCCAGTCCATCCTGCTGCGCATGTGCACTTGTAACCGTTGACCAAATCTTCGCAGACGCCGCCATTCCTGCAGGGGATAGGTGAACAGTCGTCTATGTCTGAGGACGAGAAAAAGATCGTTTAAATGGGAAACGTACAGTACTGACTTACAGCACGTACACGGTACGGTATGTCGTAATGTTGAGTGGAAAACGCACGGTACTGACTTACAGCACGTGAATGGTAAGTATCCTTTAACTCTGAAATTGCTTCTTACTGAACATTATTCCTCTAATAGTTCAGTTATTATTAATCATTATTAATTACAATGTATCTTACTTTTGCTGCAGTCATTTCCTTCCCATCCTGCTGCGCATGCGCAAGTGAATCCATTGACTTTGTCAGTACAAGTGCCGCCGTTCTTGCATGGATTGGGTGAGCAGTCATCGTGATCTGACGAAAAACAATAGATCAAGTGTTAGAATAATAATAGTCTTACTTTCAAAAGAAATTGCTATGTAAATGAACATAGTCTTACCTGTTTGGCATCGATCTCCTTCCCATCCAGCTGCGCATGTGCATTCAAACCCAGCTACCTTGTCAGAACATTGTCCACCGTTAAGACAAGGGTTGGAAGCACAATCGTTGGTATCTATGGAGACATAATTATCAGAGTTATGTTTCAAATATTTTGTTTTTGGGCTACCTGTGGCACTGGTCTTCTGACTCCGTAGGTCTTTGTGTCACCACAGGAACCCCGTGATAATTCAAACTAAAATCACTTATGTCATAGAATATTGCAGTATGCTTGCAGTATGAATAATGGAGATATGGCCAATCACCAATCTCTGACACAGGGAGCCCATGAAATACTTTTTAATGTTAATGAGAAAACTCGATCTCTTTCCTACTTCAATTTAATAAGGAAAATAATAAAAATTGAGACAAAATAAGCTCAAATTATGTAAAATGGGCTTTCTGTGTTTCTAGTACGAGAGAGATTAGAGACAAATAAATCATTTTCTTACTGATTTCACAGTTGTTTCCTTCATATCCATTTACGCATGCGCAGGTGTAGCTGTCGACGCCATCAGTACAAGTACCGCCATTTTGACAAAGGTCAGCAGGTTTACAGTCATCGATATCTGATCAAAGTGTAACCATAAAAGAACCAAGTAGTTAGTTTGATAAACTTCACGCAAAAAAGTATCTGCATGTGCAATGTCGGTCATTGATATTAGGCAAAGAATCATGTGAGCATGCGCAATGTTGATCATTGATGTTAGGCAAAGAATCATGTGAGTATGCGCAATGTTGATCATTGGAGCTAGTCAAAGAATCATCTGAGCATGCGCAAGGTCGGTGCATGAATAACGAACATGGCTTACTTGAATCGCAGTTATCTCCAGTCCATCCTGCTGCGCATGCGCACTTGTAACCGTTGACCAAGTCAGCGCAGGAGGCGCCATTCTTGCATGGATTAGGTGAACAGTCGTCTTTGTCTGAGGATAACAAAAACATAAATGAATACAAGAGATATAACGATAACATAGTAAGGAAGTAGGAAGAAAGCACACTAGCAAGAAAATCCAATCTAACAAAAGTGCGACATTTAGACATATATAGACAGACCCCTTGCAGCACGTCGGAATGCAGCCCAATTTGGAGGGCAAAACAATAGGTTTCAATTCTCAGGAGATTGAAATTATTTTGTTTTGTGTCCTCCAAATTGAGCTGCTATGACGTCACGAGAAAGGGGTCTATAGAGGCCTTGCACCATCACGTGATGGCAGCCATGCTAAACAGGAACAATAAAGTCTTTCCCACTCGGAAATTGAATTCTTTCTTATGTAAATCATGTTAGGTTTGACCAGATTCAATTGTTCCTGCCTCCTGTCATGGCTGCCATCACGTGATGGTGCAAAGCCTCTGCACCCATTTCAAAAAAGGTCGACTTATCCCAAGGCGTTAGGTAATAGACTATAGCAGATAGCTAAAATTACTTGCGTTTCTGCTTCTTGTTCTCATCAAGAACACGAATATTAGTGTTGAGATATTCAATGTAGTTTGTAGTCAACGAAAATTTTTTTTAAAGGCCTCGAGTATTCGTGTTTAGTTATTTGCCCATAATTCTCCTTTAGTCCCGACAACCTTGAAATAGGTGTACACTATTATATAATATATTATTATAAGAGAGCCAATAATGAAAGAATGAAGGAATTAGAAGGAAGAAAGAGAGAGAGAGAGAACAATACGACATCTTACTTGAGCTGCAGTCATTTCCTTCCCATCCTGCTACGCATGCGCAACTGAAACCATTGACTTTGTCTGTACAAGAGGCGCCGTTCTTACATGGGTTGGGTGAGCAGTCGTCTTCATCTTAAATAAAAGAATTAATATTTGTATTTAAAAGATGTGAATATTTCTTTGTTTGTCCTCAAGATATTTTTCTCGGAAAAAAATTTCGAGCTCTTGGCGGGATTTGAACCCACGACCTTCAGTTTGTTACCCGACGCTCTAACCAACTGAGCTACAGGAACTCATGTTAGTTTATGATAGCCCACTTTCGATATTCTGGTTGAGTGATCACGCACAAAGCAATCCAAGACGAGGCTCCAATGGATTACTCCATTGTTTCCCAACCTGAGCTACAGGAATTCATGTTGGTTTATAATTTATTGACGAAGTTGGAACCAATCCTTTAACTACACTTTTTTCCATACATCGGTTCACTAGTCAAAAACAAAGCATTCAGTCGAGCTTCCAAGAATCAAGGACGTCAGTGTCACTCCAGGGAGCAAAGGCATACAAGGAGCTCCCTTACACTATCAAACAACCTAGCTCGATTACATCGTTCAAAGCTAAAATAAGAGATGTTTTTTCATAAGATTTAATTTTATCGTACAATTCCCGTCATTTTTCGCTCATTTATTTTTCTAAATTACCAGGACCCCCATTGACATCAGCAATACTGAAGGGGCAAACTCCTGGCTAAATATTGGTAAATAGATAAATAAAAATAATCCTATGAAACTACCTTGAAGCATCGCTTGAGAGCTGTGTGTGACCAGTGAACCGATTTA
Source organism: Anthopleura xanthogrammica (assembly GCA_964019055.1). Taxonomy (NCBI): domain Eukaryota; kingdom Metazoa; phylum Cnidaria; class Anthozoa; order Actiniaria; family Actiniidae; genus Anthopleura; species Anthopleura xanthogrammica. The sequence continues at coordinate 9,694,726 of OZ025222.1, read as the reverse complement.
AGTGAAATGGTGAATGCATTTTGTAAAGTTTGGCTTACCTGTTTGGCATCGATCTCCTATCCATCCTGCTGCGCATGTGCAGTTGAACCCAGCTACCTTGTCAGAGCATTGTCCTTTGTTAAGACAAGGGTTGGAGGCACAGTCGTTGGTGTCTGGAGAGAACAGAAAGGAAGTTATGTAATTATTATATTCGTCATGAAAATAAACATCATCCATCCAACCATCCATTCATTCATCCATTCATTTATTCATTCATTCATTCATTCATCCATTCATTTATTCAATCATGCATCCATTCATCCATTTAGTCCTTCATTCATTCATTCATTTATCAATTCGTTCATTCATTCATTCCTTCGTTCTTTCTTTTATTCATCCATCCATCAATCTATCCATTCATCCGTCCGTCCATCCGTCCGCCGGCCGTCCGTCCGTCCGTCCGTCCGTCCATTTATTTTTCATCGTTCATCTTTCACCTGACATTCAAGCACTCATTCTTTTTCCATTCATTATTTCTTTATAGCCTCTTTCACTCAGCTTTCTCCATCACATTCTTTCAATCAGACCACAGTGGATACAATCTTCCCTACCGTTACAATAAATTTATAATTCTTACTGATTTCACAGTTGTTGCCTTCCCATCCATTTATGCATGCGCAGGTGTAGCTGTTGACGCCATCAGTACAAGTACCGCCATTTTTGCAAAGATCAGCCGGCTTACAATCATCGATGTCTAAAGAATTTCAAAGTATATTATTTAATAATTTATCTATCATTTTTGCAAAATTATGTGAATTTTAGATAATTATTTATAATAATGATCTATTAGTAAGATGACACTTCAGCTTAAATTATATGACACTTGAAAAATAAGATGAATTATAACATCTGATGTTTTCTTAGAAGTGCCCTATTTCTCTATGACGTCACAGCTTGTTTACATGGACAAGAATAATAGAAATTTACGCCAAATCTTCTTTCGTTCGGGATATTTAGTGTAATATTTAGCTGCTCTCACTTTCCACTGTATCATAAACCAAATTTTATTGTGATTTGATTTGTTTTGCTGCTATTTTGCCCCCTCTGGCGACCATGATCCTTAGCGTTAAAACTATAGATTGTTTTGATGTGACGTCATAGAGAAATAGGGCAATTTCTGTGGACGAACGTAAAGCATGGATGGCAAGAACTTGCTATCTTGCAACTTTTCTCCATACAAATACTTATAAAATTTTCAATATCATAATTCATGCAATTCTTCATGTGTCAAATATTTTGAGCTGAAACTTCTTTCCCTAACTAATAATTGGGATGTTCTTTTTCTTTCTGGAGTTCATTTTGACACTGGTAGTTGATTTAAGGAGGATGTGGTCACGTGACCTAATTATGTACTTACTTTCGTCACAGTTTTTCCCGGTCCAACCAGCTGCGCATGCGCAGGTGTAGGAATCAATAAGGTCTGAGCACTGTCCATTGTTTTTGCAAGGATTGGGGGAGCAATCATCCTTATCTGGGGAATGACAAAAAAACAAGATAGTTAACGATAGTTAAACAAAAGCAATTATTGGATGAGGTTGAGCATGATATTTTAAATTATCAAGACCAAGGCCGTGTTATCTGCCGAAGCCGTAGGCTGAGAGGTCGAGGCCGAGGTCTTGTTTTATTATACATTTCGTAAACTAAGAATAAAGATTTAATTCTGCTTTCAAAAAAAGCAAACGTATTTCCATCTCCATTGTGACCTTGAGCGAACTCGACATGATAAAAAAATGTATTATCTTCCGGAAAACCTACTGATAATATATTTATCATGTTAAGTCCATACACTGTCAGGGATTATTATACATTTTACTCACTATCTCGCTTCTGATTGGCCGATAACTCACAACCAATCCCTGATATCGTGTGAACTTGATATGATAAATCTCGGCAGATTATACAGCCTTTGGTCTTGACGATTTACGATATCACGCTAAACCTCATTCAATAATTGTTTATTGTCTGAAGGCTCTCAGCCAATCAGAGCTGACTACAATATGTATTACTATTAACAATTATTTTTATATTCAATAAGTTTACTTTTGTCGCATTTGAGTCCTTCCCATCCAACTTGACATGTGCACTTGTAGCCATTCACTTGATCCTCACAAGAACCCTGTACGCACGGGTTTGGAGAGCATTCATTCTTGTCTGAAGTATAAACATCAGTACTTTAGGGTACGCTTTAATCCCTCAATAAAAGCGTAGGGAAGGGGAGGGGTCAAGGGTGTCACGTGCCCCATCCTAAATTCTGGGCCCGTTTCTGAGTCCTTGCTTCGCCATCCAAAATTGATGATGACGTAGACGAACACCCGTAACAGACCCCCCTTTCACTCGATGTCAAGGCAGCTCAATTTGGAGGACAAAAAACAATAATTTCGATCTCCTGAGAATTGGAAACCTATTGTTTTGTCCTCCAAATTGAGCTGCATTCTGATGTGTTGTGAAGGGTCTATGAATTCCTCATAATTATGGTACTTACTGATGGAGCAGTCTTTGCCTTCCCATCCATCTGCACATGTGCACTGGAAGTCATTGACTTTATCAGTACAGGAGCCTTGGTTCTTGCATGGATTTACTGGCGCACAATCGTTCCTATCTGAAAGATTTTAAGGTAGTTATTTAAATATCAATAACCGTTAAACAAAGGAATAATAATCTAGAGAATGACATGTTAGGCATTATTATTACCTGTTTGGCAGTTTTTGCCTTCGTATCCAGCGGGACAAGTACACTCGTAATCATCGACCTTGTCTGTGCAGGTGGCACTATTCTTGCATGGGTTTGGAGAACAGTCATCGTGATCTGGATAATTAGAATTGCAGATATATAGTAAGTTTTGTCTTTGTATCAATGGTACCATGCTAAGAATATGCTTGAACATCATGATCACAATCACCACTATCATATATAATCCATCATCTTCGACGACAACATCGCGATCATCATCGTTATCATCTACATCATCATCAGCATCATCATCGTTATCATCACCATCATCAGTCATCACCACCACCATCATCATCATCATCACCATCAATACAGTACTATTTTCATCATCATCATCATAGTCACCATCATCATCATCATCCATCACCTTCAAATTCATCGACATCATTACCATCATCAACAGCATCATCATCTTGAGTCATCACAATCACCAGTCATCACCACCATCATCATCAATACGGTACTATCATCATCATCATCGTCACCATCATCATCATCATCATCATCATCATCATCATCATCATCATCATCATCATCATCATCATCATCATCATCATCATCATCATCATCATCATCATCATCATCATCATCATCATCATCATCATCATCATCAATAAGTTTACATCATGCATCATCATCATCATCATCCCAGGAAAAGCTAAATATAGTAACTCACTGGTTTCGCAGTTTCTTCCTTGGAATCCAGTAGCGCACTGACACTGGTAGGTACCCACGAGGTCAACACACTTGGCACCGTTCTGACACTGGTTCGGGGTACAATCATCAGTATCTAGTTACACCAGACAAGAGAGGAAAAAATAACAAGACATAATTCAAAAAATAACTTAATAAATAAGCGGGAATTAACAGTTAATTCCAAAGAGTGGCTTTTCTTTCACTGGAATTTGAAAGTTGATTTTTTTGGAGGGAGGGAAACCAGAAAACGCGGAGAAAAAACCCTCGAAGCACAGGAGACAACCCGGGTAGCATTGGTGAAAGGAGAGGGCACTCACCGTTACGCTACCTGTGCTTCCTTCATAAGAGTAAATGGTTTCTAGCTTTGAATTGGTACAGATACTCTTGAATGGCGTATGGGGCATGAACATAGCAATTAGAAGTTTCAACTGTGGTGTATCCATATTCATGTGTCTTCTCATACGCAACCGTTAAACAAAAATATATATACTTTAGAGAATGACACGTGGTCTTGAGAATAAGATTCTTTGTTTGAGTTGTATCCATATTCATGTGTCTTCTCATGTGAAATTGTTAAACAAAGAAATGATACTCTAGGGAATGACACGTGGTAGGAAATGGGAAAACATTACGCCCAAGCTAAAGAGGTCTATTGCTTTATCCACAGGGCACAGTTAAGAAACATTCATATATCTTACTTGTCTCGCAGTTTGGGCCCTCGTATCCTAATGCACAGTTACACTTGTACCCATTGACTTGGTCTTTACAGGTGCCGCTATTTTGGCATGGATTACTGGCACATTCGTTAATATCTGAAAATAAATTATGAGAATATAAGCATAATCAATATAGTGTATACGTATTTGTCATTTCTTTGAGAATAGGATCCTTTTTTTATTTGCGTCCTAACAAAGAAATGATACTCAAGGGAATGACACGTGGTCTGCAATGGGCAAAAACAAACACCCAAGCTAAGGATGTCTATTGAAGTAACAGTTTTACGTGTAAATGCGATGGGCCATCCAACATAAAAGAATCTGCCAAATTGTCAAATTCAAGTGTAAATAAAACTTACTATTTTGGCATTTGTTGCCGTCGTATCCAGCCAGACAAGCACATGTGTAGCTATTGATACCATCACTACAGGTAGCACCATTCTGACATGGATTAGAGCTACACTCGTCTGTGTCTGTAAAGAAAGAATGAAAGAAATTGAAATACAACAAATATAAACAGGTAGACATTCAGTCAGTGAGTCAGTGAGTCAGTGAGTCAGTGAGTCAGTGAGTCAGTGAGTCAGTGAGTCAGTGAGTCAGTGAGTCAGTGAGTCAGTGAGTCAGTGAGTCAGTGAGTCAGTGAGTCAGTGAGTCAGTGAGTCAGTGAGTCAGTGAGTCAGTGAGTCAGTGAGTCAGTGAGTCAGTGAGTCAGTGAGTCAGTGAGTCAGTGAGTCAGTGAGTCAGTGAGTCAGTGAGTCAGTGAGTCAGTGAGTCAGTGAGTCAGTGAGTCAGTGAGTCAGTGAGTCGGTGAGTCAGTGAGTCGGTGAGTCAGTGAGTCAGTCAGTGAGTCAGTCAGTGAGTCAGTCAGTGAGTCAGTCAGTCAGTCAGTCAGTGAGTCAGTCAGTCAGTCAGTCAGTCAGTAAGATACATACAAACAGAGGTAAATAAGTACGTCAATCAGTCTGTCATTCAGTGGTCATCATTTTTATTACATACTTGTCTCGCAGTTCTTTCCTTCATATCCAGCAAGACAGGTACAAGAATACCCATTAACCTGGTCTACACAGCGAGCACCATTCTTACATGGGTCAGGTGAACAATCATCATGATCTGCCCAAAACACAAAAACATGTCAATTAACATAACGTCTGATTTTATATCATACTGAAAACTTGGTTACTAGATCACACAGAGAGAAAGGAGGAAGAGGATAAGGGAATAGGAAGGGAATGGGATAGCAAGTTGAAGAAGAGAAAAGGAGAGTGGAGAGTGGAGAGTGGAGGGAGGAGGGAGGAGGGAGGAGGGAGGAGGGAGGAGGGAGGAAGGGAGGAAGGGAGGAAGGGAGGAGGAATGAAGAAGGGAGGAGGAGGAGGAGGAGGGAAAAGGTATGAGAAAGGTGGGATGAGACAGGAAGGAGAAGGGAGAAGAAAGGAGGAATGAAGGAGGGAGGAGGTAGGAAGGAGAAGGGAGAAGGGAGGAGGAGTTAAGAAGGGAAGAGGAGGGAGGGAGGGAGGGAGGGAGGAAGGGAGGGAGGGAGGGAGGAAGGGAGGGAGGGAAACATTACTTTAGGGATCATGTCCTCCAATTCCACAAACCCTAGCAAACAAGAAGACATATCACTAGAAAGCATACCGGTAGATCTGATATCAGGTGTGATGACATTCAATATCCTTACCTGTGTCACAGTTCTTTCCTTCATAACCAGCTACACAGGTACATGTGTAATCATTGACTTGATCGGCACATGTAGCACCATTCTTACATGGTCCTGGGGCACAGTCATCAGTATCTGTCAATCAAGGTAATCGTCAGAGTTAACATCGTATTCTATGATTTATTTACTGTTCCTATTGTATTACATTGTGTTGCGTTGTGTTGTGTTGTGATGGGCTGCGGTGTGGTAAGGGGTTGTGAGGTGCGTAGTAGTGCAGTGCGGTACAGTGCAGTGTAGTGTAGGGCAATGTAGTGTTGTGTGTGGTTGTGTTGTGTGGTTTGGTGTGGTTTAGTTTGCTGTGCTGTGGTGTAATGTGGTATGGTGTGGAGTAGTGTAGTGTTGTGATATGGTGTGGTAAGGTGCGGTGCGGTGCGGTACGGTGTGGTCTTGTATGGTATGGTGTGGTCTAGTGTAGTGTAGTGTAGTGTAGTGTAGTGTAGTGTAGTGTACTATCACTAGTGTAGTGTAGTGTAGTGTAGTGTAGTGTAGTGTAGTGTAGTGTAGTGTAGTGTAGTGTAGTGTAGTGTAGTGTTAAAGATTGCGAGACAAGTGTCACGCCAAACTTACTGATGTCACAGTTCTTTCCTTCATATCCTGTCACGCAAGTGCATCTGTAACCATTGATAAGATCACTACAGGAAGCACTATTCTTACATGGATTGGGTGAACAGTCATCATGATCTGGTGATGACAAACAAGAGCAATAATAAAGAACATTTAATGAGTAAGCCAACACCACTGAGAGGTAATAATATAACAGAGTGGTCCTCTAGTAAATACATTACATTAAACAAAGAAATAATACTCAAAAGATTGGTATATGGTTTGAATAAGTGACATACTCAGGCCCGTTTCATACGCCATTGGACTCAAGTCCAACTACGAATGGCCCCTTAACGTAATTGATAAGTTAAGATAAGGCAAACGAGCGGCGTGTGAATCAGTTTAGTCGGGCAGTTTCAGTTTGGTACTGCGAACTAAATTCAGAAATATCCGAGTGTTTTTGATGCGATACGAGCGTGTTAAAAAAAACACGAAATCCACTTCCAATTATTTTGGAGTCAAATTACTTCATCAATTACGTTCTGCACATGATATTGACCCCTTGCACGTGACGTTAAAGCAGCTCAATTTGGAGGATAAAACAAAAGAATTTCAATCTCCTGAGAATTGGAACCTATTGTTTTGTCCTCCAAATTAAGCTGCATTCCGACGTGCTGCAAGGGGTGTATAGTAGAGCAGCGAGCGTCACACACAAGACAAACTGCTAAGCTCAATTTGAAATTAAAGTCATCGATAATTCATTGCACAATCTTTACAAGCTATAGCTGGGTTTCAATCAGCTGATAAAAGTCTTTGAATCTCATTATCTGCTCCAAATGGTGGTCAAACACTGACCACCATGTGCTGTCAGTTAGAAAGAACTCTATTGAAAACTTGTGATGATTCAGCTGAGGAACATTCCGCACGAGACAGGAAATGACCCCCACCAAGTCCTTGCTACTGGACAATAAAGGCTAAAAAATAGCAAAACTAACTTTTATCACAGTTCTTTCCTTCCCATCCTGCTGCGCATGTGCAGTCATAACCGTTGAGTTTATCTTTGCATGTTGCGGAATTCTGACATGGATTACTTGCGCAGTCATCAGTATCTAAAACAGAATTATTGAAATATTAGTGTATTACAGTCTTAAATAGATGTTTGATAGCCGAGGGCTCCCAGTGTGGAACCAAAAGACGGGCATAGGAATCAATATTCCACATTTCCCTGCGCCAAGAGAGACGAACGGTGAGCTTGCAATGATAGAGACGTGAATAATTTTCCAAGATGTTAAAAAAGGTCTTTATCATTGCAAACTCTAGCATCGATGCAAAGGCTGGCTACCTTTAAAGTTGGCGCAGGGAACTGTGAAGCGGAATATTTGTACAATACCGCTTTGTTCCTTGATTACAGACTCATTCACTCAGGGTTAGCCTCATTTCAGAGTCAGAATATTCACAAATACCAACAGTAAAGTAAAGAATGAACAACTTCAACAATACAAACACTTTGAAATTCCATGGACCTTCACTGGAACACGTGAATATTCTACACAAAATTTAGGCTAACCCTGAGTAACAGAGAACAAGGAACTGGAGTATTAAGCTTTTTTAATCTTCTATAGTGTGAGGTTAAATGCTATGAATCTTTGGGTCAAGCTATTGATTAGCTGTATATCATCTGTGCATTTTCTCAATTGACGGCTTCTTTATACATTCAGGGTTCGTACAGGATCCCCTGTGAGAATTTCCTAATCTTTTCCAAAACTTTCCAAAGCCCTTTGAATTGAATTTACAAAACCACACATAGTGCAAAAATAAAGCCAAATTCATGGATCTGAAACATTCAACATACATTTACCAATGCAAGACAATACTGCAGACAAGCTGCAAAAACATCCATAACTTTTTTTATAGCCTAGTGGACCATAAAACAATTTTCCAAAACTTTCAAGGTCCTGAAAAAATCCATTATTAATTTCTAAAACTTTCCAAGACTTTTCAAAACCCGTACGAACCCAGAATATTTTCCTTTTGCTGAGCCTTCTTTTACTTGATGATCAAGTGTTTCCTTGTTATAAAAAAGTTTTCTCACCAGTTTCACATAGTTTGCCTTCCCATCCTGGAGCACATTTACAGGAGTAGCCATTGACCTCGTCAATACAGGTGGCACTGTTTTTACATGGATTAGATAGACACTCATTGGCGTCTGGAATGGATAAAACAATGAAAATTTAAAAAAAGGAAAGGAAAGGAATGGAATGGAATAGAATGGAAAGCAAAGCAAAGGAAAGCAAAGGAAAGCAAAGGAAAGCAAAGGAAAGCAAAGCAAAGCAAAGCAAAGCAAAGCAAAGCAAAGCAAAGCAAAGCAAAGCAAAGCAAAGCAAAGCAAAGCAAAGCAAAGCAAAGCAAAGCAAAGCAAAGCAAAGCAAAGCAAAGCAAAGCAAAGCAAAGCAAAGCAAAGCAAAGCAAAGCAAAGCAAAGCAAAGCAAAGCAAAGCAAAGCAAAGCAAAGCAAAGCAAAGCAAAGCAAAGCAAAGCAAAGCAAAGCAAAGCAAAGCAAAGCAAAGCAAAGCAAAGCAAAGCAAAGCAAAGCAAAGCAAAGCAAAGCAAAGCAAAGCAAAGCAAAGCAAAGCAAAGCAAAGCAAAGCAAAGCAAAGCAAAGCAAAGCAAAGCAAAGCAAAGCAAAGCAAAGCAAAGCAAAGCAAAGCAAAGCAAAGCAAAGCAAAGCAAAGCAAAGCAAAGCAAAGCAAAGCAAAGCAAAGCAAAGCAAAGCAAAGCAAAGCAAAGCAAAGATAAGGAAAGAAAAAGAAAGGAGTCAGAGAAGGAAAGGATAAGAAAGAGAATATATATTTTCCCATGCAACTTACCACTCTCACAGAGCCGTCCAAACCATCCAGAAGGGCATGCGCATTTGTAATCATTAACCAAATCGTTACACGTTCCTCCATGTTGACAGACCTTACCGATGCACTCATCAATATCTAACAATACAATTGATACATAAGCATACAAATATTACTTCCATATTACTCGTGAACAGTTGGTCTTGGGTTCAAATCCCTGCGGCTAGACCTACACTCAGGGTCTTAAAATATCTTAGTAGAATAAGCTACCTTTGCTCTAAAAATATCAGCAAATAGTTAGACTTTCGGCGTGGCTCGGATGACCACATAAGATGGCAATCACGTCTCTTTCAGAGAAGTTAAAAATAAAAGGGGCCATAAGATTATCAGTTGCGACTGCCGCTGTCATTCTCTCTTAATGCGCGATTACACAGAGCAATGTTCTCTGAAACTTGTCTTGCAATGGCGTCGCAACAAACGTAACATGGAGCATTGCGGCGTGCAACCTTGAAAAATGTTGCGAGACAAGTTTCCGCAATCGTTGTGAAAAGAAGAATTCGTTTCTACTTTTTGCAGCGATTGCGACTCTGTTGCACCGTGTAAACCCTCGTGCAATGAACTTGTGTCACAACGCCCTTGCGAGACAAGTTGCGGAGAAAATTGCTCTGTGTAATCGCACCTTCAATGAAGTTGATTTATAATGGTAATCGAACTGAGTCGAGTGTATTTGGACTGAAATTAAACAAGTGATTACGAAATTGCCCGACACGAAGTTCAATCACCATTTAATTATATTCATTTTGAAATCACTACTGTACCAATTTAGAATTTAAATCCATTTTCATTCATTTTCACCAAGAAAACCCCCTTCAAAATTTGTTTCTCATGCGTTGAATTGGCTTTTGGTTTCTGTGATCTGATTGGTCAAATTCTGCAATTTTATTGGCTCTTCAAAACAGTGCGATTTAAAACTCAATATGGTGCGATTCGTGAATAAATTGCACTGCTGAGAGCCAATCAGATTGCAGGATTTTCGAAATGTATATATTAAACATTTTAATGATAGGCATGACACACCTTACATACTAACATACCTGTTTCGCAGTTTTTACCAGCGTATCCCGGCTTACAGGCACAAGAATAGTCGTTCAAAAGATCGTTACACTCTGCTTCATGTTGACAAGGTTTGGGAGCACAATCATCGATGTCTAGGAAGAAATGAAAATATAGATGAATGTGTGGTAAAAAGGAATTTTTCATTCAAATTTCTTTCGTTCTTCTTTTTTCATTCCCTCTTTAATTTATTTACAATTGTAAGTTTTTTCCTTTTACATTCATTCACTGATTTATTCATCCATCCATACATTCATTCATTCATTCATTCATTCATTCATTCATCCATTCATCCATCCTTTCATTCTTTCATTCATTCATTCATTCATTCATTCATTCATTCATTCATTCATTCATTCATTCATTCATTCATTCATTCATTCATTCATTCATTCATTCATTCATTCATTCATTCATTCATTCATTCATTCATTCATTCATTCATCCATCTATTCATTCGCTCGTTCGTTTATACATTCATTCATTTTTGCTTTGACTTCTTTGTAACTTTTCATCCTTTCATCCATCCATTTTTATCGTTATTTCTGCATATTTACACATCTCACAATGTTATGGTTTAAAGTGACTCTCTGAAGGTCGCTCTAGCAGTGTATTGAGGCTATGCCATGGCGTTGAGTCCTTATAAGGATCAAACAACCGTCCATGGTTTTCCTAAACTGCCTGAGTAATAGGCTGGTGCGCATGCGTGTGACTTCATAGACCCGAGTGTTGTCTAGTATGCGTCGAACAGTGTAATCATTCACTTTTTATTTCCTTGATTTATTCTTAACAAAATAAAACTGAAAATAAGAATTACAAATATACTCACTTTGGTTACAACTTTTCCCGGTGTAGCCTTGGGGACAGGTACAGGAATAGTCGTTCAGTTTGTCATTACACGTTCCTCCGTGTGCGCATGGGTTGGACAGACAGTCATTATAGTCTAAAACAACAAACAGTTGTTTTATAATTTTATTTTTAAATTATTTTTTTGCTGAGGTGGGTTAATGTAGATGATAGTAGTGATGGTTGTAATAAGGGTAATGGTGATGGTGATGGTGATGGTGATGGTGGTGGTGGTGATGATGATGATGATGATGGTGATGTTGGTGGCGATGGTGGTGATGATGATGATTATAATGATGGTGATGATAATGATGGTGATGATGATGATGGTGATGGTAATGATGGTGATGATGGTGATGATTGATGATGATGATTGGTAATGGTGATCATGATGATCATGGTGATGATAATGATGATGATGACGATGATGATGATCATAATGATGATGATGATGATGATAATGATGATAATGATGATGATGATAATGATGATGATGATGATGATGATGATGATGATGATGATGATGATGATGATACGTACCAATCGAGCAGTCTTTTCCGATCCATCCAGTCACACACGTGCAGGAAAAGTCGTCAATCTGGTCTTTACATGTCCCACCATTTTTACATGGATTTTGATCACACTCATTGATGTCTTAACGAAAATAAAACAAAAAATAATTAAGCATGCAATACAAATAATAGTAATGTCATTGTTTTGACCGTATCCATGACAACTGACCTATTTCACAGTTTTTTCCAGTGTATCCAGCAAGACATGCGCAGTTGTACCCATTGACCTGGTCTGTACATGAAGCCCCGTGTTTACATGGTCCTGGTCCACACTCGTCTATGTCTGGAAATAAAAGAATACATTCTCATAATCTATTGGATGTACATGATGTTCAATAAATATCTTTCAAGTCTGATGTCATACGTATAGAAAAACAACTTCCGGGTCCAAAACGAAAACCAGTTCTATAGAGATTTTTCTTACTTTTTCTTCGTGACTGGATTTTTTGCCAAAGTTCTAATTGTTTCAAGTGGAGGTGAAATCATTGCCATCTTTTTTCGCTTTATTTTAGCGATTTTTGTGAGCAGTTGGAACCGGAAATACGTCACAACTTAACAGATCTACAGTGTTGTAAATTACCAGGACCAAGGATGTGATACATTTCTACTAAACTTTTCTGCCGAAAGGTAGGAACGTCGTGTATGGTAAAATTATTTCATTCCTACCAATGAATGTATTTGGTGATCCACTTGTTTGTACCATACATGAAGTACCATACGACATAAATTACGTCTACATTTTGAGAACTAAGAATCAAGATTTTAAAAAATTCCGCTAATTTTTTGAGTAGCTTGATGTTGTTGACGTCAGTTATGACGTCATTTTATGGGTGACGTCAACATCATTGAAAATAGTTCCGGGACTATTTCTACGAAAAAATTGATAAAAGTGAATGTAAGAGAAAAAGATGGAAAAAAGATAAGAAAATGAAAGAAAAGAAAAATGAATTTCCAGAATTTCCCGATTTGAAGTTTGAAACATTCTCGCCATGAGACAATTCTAAAGCAGCGTACGTCACAAAAAAACACAGGCTACCCATCACTTACTTGTTGTACATTGCTTTCCAGTAAACCCTGGTGCGCATGTGCAGGAGAACCCATTGAGTTGATCGTTGCATGTACCGCCATTAGCACAACTGTCTGCTTTGCAGTCATCAATATCTATAGATAATAATAGATAATATCAATAAACAGTAATTTTTATTAAAAATAAAAAAAACCTGAAAATCTAATATGACCTCCAGCTGATCTGAGAAAATATATTAGCCAATCTGAATGCGAGACATTTTTCAAAATCTGAGGTGTCATCCTTAGTAGCCCAGCGACTCGGGAAACGGCTATTTCTTTATTTTATTTCACTGCTCCAAAATGACTATCATAATAAATTGATCTCAGAAATAAACTTTTATAAGTCAATTTTCGCAGGCTTCATGACACCTCAGTTTTGCAGTGACATTATTTCTACGTCACTATAAGTATTCCAGATCAGCTGGCCGTAGCACGGTATTTTAAAAGAAGCCAATTCTTTCATCATTTAAATCTTTCATCATTTAAATCTTTCATCATTTAAATCTTTCATCATTTAAATCTTTCATCATTTAAATCTTTCATCATTTAAATCTTTCATCATTTAAATCTTTCATCATTTAAATCTTTCATCATTTAAATCTTTCATCATTTAAATCTTTCATCATTTAAATCTTTCATCGTAAATTAAGCCCCAGTTGAAACGTCGAACTTCACATGAGCCGAACCTAATGACATCAAAGAAGACCGCCTTATTATCCGTTCATGTGAAGTTCGACGTTTGATCTCAGCCTGTAGGCCGTCATGTTTTCATATCTTAGAGGTTAATGTACATTTTTTTCACTCTTGTTGTAAGTTACAAGTTTTCTCACTGCACATGCTCAAATTGCCCTATTTCTCTATGACGTCGGAGCTTGTTTACATGGACAAGAATAACAGAAATTTAGGCTAAATCTTCTTTCGTTCGGGATATTTAGTGTTATATTTAGCTGCTTTCACTTTCCACTATGTCATAAATCAAATTTTATTGTGATTCAATTCGTTTTGCTGCTATTTTACCCCCTTTCATGACCATGATCCTTAGCGTTAAAACAATACTAGATGGATTTGATGTGACGTCATAGTGAAATAGGGTATTTGCATTTCAGGCAACCAATCAGAGTTTGTGATATATGGGTTGAATGACATCCAATACTCACTTGTTTGACATTTATCACCAGTGTAGCCAGAGGCACAAGTGCATGTGAATGTGTTAGCGCCATCAACACAGGTTGCTCCGTTTAGACATTGATTGGGAACACAGTCATTGATATCTAAGAAAAACACAAAATAAGAAGAGGAGCTTATATCATTTGGAAGAGAAGAGAAACTCTTGTGGCAAGAGAGAGAACAACACATCAAACAAACTCAATTCACATGTTGATTTTTATGGAGGGAGGAAAACCAGAGAACCTGGAGAAAAACCCTTGTGGCAAGGGAGAGAACAACACATCAAACAAACTCAATCCACATGTTGATATTTATGGAGGGAGGAAAACCAGAGAACCTGGAGAAAAACCTCTCGTGGCAAGGGAGAGAACAACACATCAAACAAACTCAATCCACATGTTGATATTTATGGAGGGAGGAAAACCGGAGAAAACAAGGAAAAACCCTTGTGGTAAGGGAGAAAACAACACTTAAAAAAAACTCTATTCATCTTTGGTTGCTATGGTGATGTGATAAATACTTACTTATTTCGCAAAGCTTTCCTGTGAAACCGGGCCTGCAGTTGCACGTGAAATCGTTGACTCTATCACAACAACATGTACCTCCGTTCTTGCATGGATCAGGCAAGCAATCGTTGATATCTAAAAAAATATATAAACAAATAAAACTGGTTAGAAAAGAGTACTAAGGCGCAGACACACGAAGCGAATTTTTATGCGACGTTTCCTGTGACGTCGCAAAAATTTAGAGATCGCACTGTGTGACCACCCGTGCGACGTCGTAAAAAGTAGAAATGAGTCGTACTTTTGCGACGTGGCGCGCGAAGAACGTCACCTTGTGATCACAACGTCGGAAGGACGTATACAGCTATTTAAAAAAATATTGAATACTGAATAGCGCATTTCATGACCAAAATGCATTTTGGGTCATGTAATATTGTCTAAAGTATAATAATTATTAATTATAGCAACATAAAGAGAGCAACTTGCTGTATATTTACTTTTTATTTCAAATTAACGAGACCCAGAATGTCCTTTAGTCTTGGAATGCACTATTCAGTATTCATTGTTCAACATTTTTTGAAATAGCTTTATTTAATGCAACGCTGCACATATTGAAGCTTTCTTCTTTAGGCAAAAAGTCCTTTGCACTTAATGTTCTAAGCCGACAAACCCCCCCCCCCCCTCCCCCGCCTCTGGTTGAGTTTTACGGATGAGAGAGGAAACACTGGCGTAGCCAGAACCCAGGATCTGGGGGAGGGGGGGGCACGTGCCCGCCCCCTCCTTACGCCAGTGGCATTGACATCATACATCAAAGAAAAAAAGGCTCGATCCGAACATTTTAGGGGGGGGGGGGGGGGAAGGAAAACTGGAAAACCCGGAGGAAAACCCTAGTAGCAAGGGAGAGAACAACGCCTGAAGAAACAAGCTTAATAATTTTTGAAAAAAAGAAGGATTTTATCCCCAAAAAAATAATTTATTCTTTACTTACTGATTTCGCAGTTCTTTCCAGTCCATCCAAGTGAACAGCTGCACATATAGTTAGCGCGCAAATTGGTACAAGGCGCTCCGTTCTGACAGGGACTTGAGTCACACTCGTTGATATCTGGATCAAAAAAACAAGCAATATTTATTAAACAAAATAATTATTTTTATAAAAACAGGGAACGTGGGGTACACCACCCGCCACTGATTTCTGCGCATTGATGTGCATTTCCTCCCAAGCTTGGCCATCGATAGACATCTGAAGGTCAGATGTAACTCTGGTACAGGAGAAATCCATAATAACTTCTGTGTCCTTAGAAAATGCCGTTGGAAGCTGCATTGCCTTGTACACGAGATTTTATTTATCAGAAAATAATCCTCTTTATAGCTCCCTGCGCCATCTTGAAAGGTAGCCGTGACCTTGCAATGATAGAGACATTTTAATAATAGCTTATTTTCGATATTCTGGTTGACTGATAACGTACAAAGCAATACTCAAGTTTCGAGTTCTCTATTGCTCAGTCTTAGCCTCAATAGACCTCTTTACCTTCGTATGCAAATTGCCCATTTCAGACCACATGACATTCCCTTGAGAAATGTTCTTTTGTTAAAATATTTACACATGAAAGAATCAACTCCCAAGAGTGGCATCACGTGGTCTGAAATGGGCACAACAAACAACGAAGGTAAAGAGGTCTATTGTGCGTAAATTATTCAGCACGGAGAGCAAAACCCGTGGGATTCTAAAGCAATTGTAAGGTTCATTTGTACACATTCCTCACCTCATTACCACGGGCTGTTAGTAATAGTAAAGAATATATTACATGCTATTAAGGCTAAGACTGAGCAATAGAACTCGAAACTGGAGTATTAAAGGCGAGGTTCAGGGGAAACAAAAGAATATTATTAGAATTACTCCAATGTTTCACCAGAGCCTCATCTTGAATTGCTTTGTGCATGATCACTCAACCAGAATATCGAAAGTGGGCTATTGCCCAACATGTTAAAAAGGTCTCTATCATTGCAAGGTTACCTCTTGTCTCGCTTCAATGCAAATAGTGCGCGCTAGTAATTATCAGAACACAGTAAGTATTCTCTGGCCGTATTACCAGACCCCCTTTACTCCAGTGCTTTTTGGTCAAATACGACCGAGTAGCACTGGTGCGATGCGTCCCAAAAAGTTATCTTACCCGTAGCGCAATTCTTTCCAGTCCATCCTGAGGCACACTGACACTTGTATCCCCCAACAAGATCTTGACACGTGGCTCCATTATAACAATAGTTGGGTGTGCAGTCATTCTTGTCTGTCAAAACAAAAATCAACCAATCGCGTTACGCTTTTCAGTCACGTGTTAGCATACAAAATATTTCTCAATTTCAATGGTAATTTTTGAAATACAGTCGATTTAAAGAGGTCGTTGGTCGCTTAATAGAGGTATAAATTACTGCAAAAACCCTCTTTGGGACTTTGACAACTGGTCGCTAAATAGAGGTTGGTCGGTTAAAATAGGTTTTTCTAGATTTTATTGGAAAACGGTAAGCAAATACTCACTTATTTCACAGTAGGTCCCAGTCCACCCGTCCACGCACTTGCATGTGAACGAGTTGATCCCATCTTCACATGTGCCACCGTTTTGACACGTGATTGATTGCGCTACACATTCATTGATGTCTGAAATAAAAAAGAGGTTAAGGTCAGCCAACCTGTCGCTTAAAAGGTCATTCAGAGCGTTGGGTGTCGAGTGTCGGGTGACACGGTCTCCGTGCTGTAAGTTTTTCATAGTCATAAGAAAACTTCAATATTGGTGAAGTATTGATGCGTTCCGAACATTTTCAAGAGAGTCAAAGGACAAAAACACGGCGGCCATTTTGGTGCTGTTAACAATGGATGGTAATGAGAAATCTTTTGTTAAATTACACCAACACTCCCCCCAAGAGGCTGCGATAACGTAACGTGCAATCGAAGAATACGACATCCCGGGACCCCCGGCACGACATCTTCAATCACATTAAATACTTCATGTTTTCTTTAGGAAACCAAAAATGTTGCTAAGACTTCACTTACTCGTTTCACAACGTTTTCCAGTGAATCCTGGCCTGCATGAACAAGAGAAATCGCTGACAAGATCTTGACACGTCCCTCCGTTCTTACAAGTGTCAGCTAAACAGTCGTTGATATCTGTAAGGAAACAAACGATACTCTTAGTTATGTAGATAAATTATTCAACTAAATAACTGATAAAGAACAAGTAAATGATGCTTTTTTGTCTCTCCTATTTAAAGAATATATTATTTGGTCAAATTCACAAATTTAGTAATGATGAATACTGCTTTACAATTAGCCAAGGCCTTTTTTCACTCACTACTCAACTCACATGTTGATTTTTATGGAGGGAGGAAAACCAGAGAACCTGGAGAAAAACCCTCGTGGCAAGGGAGAGAACAACACATCAAACAAACTCAACTCACATGTTGATTTTTATGGAGGGAGGAAAACCAGAGAACCTGGAGAAAAACCCTCGTGGCAAGGGAGAGAACAACACATCAAGCAAACTCAACTCACATGTTGATTTTTACGGAGGGAGGAAAACCAGAGAACCTGGAGAAAAACCTCTCGTGGCAAGGGAGAGAACAACACATCAAACAAACTCAACTCACATGTTGATTTTTATGGAGGGAGGAAAACCAGAGAACCTGGAGAAAAACCCTCGCGGCAAGGGAGAGAACAACACATCAAACAAACTCAACTCACATGTTGATTTTTATGGAGGGAGGAAAACCAGACAACCTGGAGAAAAAACTCTTGTGGCAAGAGAGAGAACAACACATCAAACAAACTCAACTCACATGTTGATTTTTATGGAGGGAGGAAAACCAGAGAACCTGGAGAAAAACCCTCGTGGCAAGGGAGAGAACAACACATCAAACAAACTCAACTCACATGTTGATTTTTATGGAGGGAGGAAAACCAGAGAACCTGGAGAAAAAACTCTCGTGGCAAGGGAGAGAACAACACATCAAACAAACTCAACTCACATGTTGATATTTATGGAGGGAGGAAAACCAGAGAACCTGGAGAAAAAACTCTCGTGGCAAGTGAGAGAACAACACATCAAACAAACTCAACTCACATGTTGATATTTATGGAGGGAGGAAAACCAGAGAACCTGGAGAAAAACCTCTCGTGGCAAGGGAGAGAACAACACATCAAACAAACTCAACTCACATGTTGATTTTTATGGAGGGAGGAAAACCGGAGAACCTGGAGAAAAAACTCTCGTGGCAAGAGAGAGAACAACACATCAAAAAAACTCAATTCACATGTTGATTTTTATGGAGGGAGGAAAACCAGAGAACCTGGAGAAAAACCTCTCGTGGCAAGGGAGAGAACAACACATCAAACAAACTCAATTCACATGTTGATTTTTATGGAGGGAGGAAAACCAGAGAACCTGGAGAAAAACCCTCGTGGCAAGGGAGAGAACAACACATCAAACAAACTCAACTCACATGTTGATTTTTATGGAGGGAGGAAAACCAGACAACCTGGAGAAAAACCTCTCGTGGCAAGGGAGAGAACAACACATCAAACAAACTCAACTCACATGTTGATATTTATGGAGGGAGGAAAACCAGAGAACCTGGAGAAGAGAAAAAACTCTCGTGGCAAGTGAGAGAACAACACATCAAACAAACTCAACTCACATGTTGATATTTATGGAGGGAGGAAAACCAGAGAACCTGGAGAAGAGAAAAAACTCTCGTGGCAAGTGAGAGAACAACACATCAAACAAACTCAACTCACATGTTGATATTTATGGAGGGAGGAAAACCAGAGAACCTGGAGAAAAACCTCTCGTGGCAAGGGAGAGAACAACACATCAAACAAACTCAATTCACATGTTGATTTTTATGGAGGGAGGAAAACCAGAGAACCTGGAGAAAAACCCTCGTGGCAAGGGAGAGAACAACACATCAAACAAACTCAATTCACATGTTGATATTTATGGAGGGAGGAAAACCAGAGAACCTGGAGAAAAAACTCTCGTGGCAAGTGAGAGAACAACACATCAAACAAACTCAACTCACATGTTGATATTTATGGAGGGAGGAAAACCAGAGAACCTGGAGAAAAACCTCTCGTGGCAAGGGAGAGAACAACACATCAAACAAACTCAACTCACATGTTGATTTTTATGGAGGGAGGAAAACCGGAGAACCTGGAGAAAAAACTCTCGTGGCAAGAGAGAGAACAACACATCAAACAAACTCAATTCACATGTTGATTTTTATGGAGGGAGGAAAACCAGAGAACCTGGAGAAAAACCTCTCGTGGCAAGGGAGAGAACAACACATCAAACAAACTCAACACACATGTTGATATTTATGGAGGGAGGAAAACCAGAGAACCTGGAGAAAAACCTCTCGTGGCAAGGGAGAGAACAACACATCAAACAAACTCAATTCACATGTTGATATTTATGGAGGGAGGAAAACCAGAGAACCTGGAGAAAAACCTCTCGTGGCAAGTGAGAGAACAACACATCAAACAAACTCAACTCACATGTTGATATTTATGGAGGGAGGAAAACCAGACAACCTGGAGAAAAACCTCTCGTAGCAAGGAAGAGAACAACACATCAAACAAACTTAACACACATGTTGATTTTTATGGAGGGAGGAAAACCAGAGAACCTGGAGAAAAACCTCTCGTGGCAAGGGAGAGAACAACACATCAAACAAACTCAACACACATGTTGATATTTATGGAGGGAGGAAAACCAGAGAACCTGGAGAAAAACCCCTCGTGGCAAGTGAGAGGACAACACATCAAACAAACTCAATTCACATGTTGATATTTATGGAGGGAGGAAAACCAGAGAACCTGGAGAAAAACCTCTCGTGGCAAGTGAGAGAACAACACATCAAACAAACTCAACTCACATGTTGATATTTATGGAGGGAGGAAAACCAGACAACCTGGAGAAAAACCTCTCGTAGCAAGGAAGAGAACAACACATCAAACAAACTTAACACACATGTTGATTTTTATGGAGGGAGGAAAACCAGAGAACCTGGAGAAAAACCTCTCGTGGCAAGGGAGAGAACAACACATCAAACAAACTCAACACACATGTTGATATTTATGGAGGGAGGAAAACCAGAGAACCTGGAGAAAAACCCCTCGTGGCAAGGGAGAGAACAACACATCAAACAAACTCAACTCACATGTGGCAGAACAGAAACAACAAGCATAAACTACAGAATGGTGAAATATAGACACTGTCCATCCACCCCCGGGGGGGGGGGGGGGGGCATCCGCCACCACCCATACCTACTAGAACAGCACTGACGGACCGTTTACTTAGATTTAATACTTACTCATGGCGCAAGTGGATCCAGTGTACCCTACTGCGCATGTGCAGGAGAAAGAGTTCACCAAATCGTTGCAAGTACCACCGTTTTTGCATGAGTCGGCAGCACAGTCCTGCATATCTAGAGAAAAAGTAGGATTTAATTGATGAACTCAATGTTTATGTTCATCAGAACTAATACATGTCACGTGACAGTCACGTGACCCTACCTTCCTAAAACGAGCAGTCAAAATTAACACCAGAAATAGAAAACAAGAAACACGTATTTTGAAAGAGTAGAGTCACGTGAACTGTTAGTAATAGACCCCTTGCAGCAAATGCAGCTCAATTTGGAGGGCAAAACAATAGGTTTCAATGAGGGTTTATCAGGTCTTGCGTGACATTTTAAATTTTAAACCAACAAAAAAGAAAATATGATATTTGAAAAGAGCATACCAAAATTAGTAAAATAGGAAAGTTTGAAGTGGTTTTATTGAGTAGCGCCGAAGATATGGGCGACCGAAGTTGGCTGCTTTTACAGAGAAATGTATGGGAAATATGTTGGGAGGCAACAGCTTGCCTCCCCAAATTTAAATTTAAAATGTCATGCAAGACCTGATAAGCCCTCATTCTCTGGAGATAAAAATTCTTTTGTTTTGTCCTCCAAATTGAGCTGCTCTGACGTCACGTGCAAGGGGTCTATAATGTCTAATGTCTAATGTCTAATGTCTAATGTCTAATGTCTAATGTCTAATGTCTAATGTCTAATGTCTAATGTCTAATGTCTAATGTCTAATGTCTAATGTCTAATGTCTAATGTCTAATGTCTAATGTCTAATGTCTAATGTCTAATGTCTAATGTCTAATGTCTAATGTCTAATGTCTAATGTCTAATGTCTAATGTCTAATGTCTAATGTCTAATGTCTAATGTCTAATGTCTAATGTCTAATGTCTAATGTCTAATGTCTAATGTCTAATGTCTAATGTCTAATGTCTAATGTCTAATTAACAATTAGTCCTCGAGTCCAAATGGTCTACGAGTCAATAGCCCATGAGGCCGAAGGCCTCATGGGCTATTGACTCGTAGGCCATGAGGGCGAGAGGTCTAATTGTTTTAGTAAAAACCTACTAATCGGTCCAATAAAAGGATGCAAAAAGTTTTGGATTTTGCTTTAAATATATTTTTTTTGGTTTTCAAAACCGGCGCTTTTCGCTACTAGAGGTCTATCACTAATAGACCCCTAGTAGCTCAGCCAATCACAGGGCTCGATTGGTGATAGACCATTAGTAGGTTTTTTCTAATGTCTAATGTCTAATGTCTAATATCTAATATCTGATATCTAATATCTAATATCTAATATCTAATATCTAATATCTAATATCTAATATCTAATGTCTAATGTCTAATATCTAATATCTAATATCTAATATCTAATATCTAATATCTAATATCTAATATCTAATATCTAATATCTAATATCTAATATCTAATATCTAATATCTAATATCTAATATCTAATATCTAATATCTAATATCTAATATCTAATATCTAATATCTAATATCTAATATCCAATATCTAATATCTAATGTCTAATATCTAATATCTGATATCTAATATCTAATATCTGATATCTAATAACTTACTCATAGCACAGGTTTGTCCTGTCCAGCCAGCGTCACAAACGCAGTGGTACATATTGACCCTATCTTGACATGTGGCGCCGTTAAGACAAGGGCTGGGCTGACATTCATTGATGTCTAATAAAGACAAAAAAGCAACATTAGTCAAATAAATAAATAAATAAACAAACAAACAAACAAACAAACGAACGAACGAACGAACGAACGAACGAACGAACGAACGAACGAACGAACGAACGAACGAACGAACGAACGAACGAACGAACGAACGAACGAACGAACGAACGAACGAACGAACGAACGAACGAACGAACGAACGAACGAACGAACGAACGAACGAACGAACGAACGAACGAACGAACGAACGAACGAACGAACGAACGAACGAACGAACGAACGAACGAACGAACGAACGAACGAACGAACGAACGAACGAACGAACGAACGAACGAACGAACGAACGAACGAACGAACGAACGAACGAACGAACGAACGAACGAACGAACGAACGAACGAACGAACGAACGAACGAACGAACGAACGAACGAACGAACGAACGAACGAACGAACGAACGAACGAACGAATGAATGAATGAATGAATGAATAAAAATCAGGAAGAAAAAAGAACAGAACAGAACAGAACAGAACAGAACAGAACAGAACAGAACAGAACAGAACAGAACAGAACAGAACAGAACAGAACAGAACAGAACAGAACAGAACAGAACAGAACAGAACAGAACAGAACAGAACAGAACAGAACAGAACAGAACAGAACAGAACAGAACAGAACAGAACAGAACAGAACAGAACAGAACAGAACAGAACAGAACAGAACAGAACAGAACAGAACAGAACAGAACAGAAGATTCATCCTGTTACCTATTTCGCATCTCACTCCAGTGTATCCTGCTACACAGTTACATTTGAATCCATTTACAAGATCCTCGCACGGTGATCCATACAGACAGGGATTGGGCAAGCACTCATTGATGTCTAAAAGTGTTGAAAAACCAATGATTAATTTTACATATCCGCGAATAAAAATAATATAATACATGTGGAATACAATACATGTATTGCATTGTAGTGTATTGTTCTATATTGTATGTATTGTGTTGTCTTCTATTGTTGTTATATTATTACTTGGATACACATAATTTTTTACTACCAATAAAATCTTCATAAAAATTGGCAATGTAGTGTTAATCCCTTGATCCGGCGCAATAGACCTCTTTACCTTGGGCATAATGTTTCCCATTTCAAACAATGTCTTATTCTCTTCAGAATAATATTCTTTGTTTGAGTTGTATCCATATTCACATGTTTTCTCATGTACAACCATTAAACAAAGACATGATACTCTAGAGAATCACACGTGGTCTTGAGAATAAGATTCTTTGTTTGAGTTGTATCCATATTCATGTGTCTTCTCATGTGCAACCATTAAACAAAGAAATGATACTCAAGGGAATGACACGTGGTCTGTAATGGGAAAATATTACGCCCAAACTAAAGAGATTTATTAAATATCTTGTACGGATCACTTACTTGTTTGACATCGGTTTCCTTGGTAACCAGCTGGACAAGCACATGGTATAGGCGAGCATGTGCCTCCATGCATACAGCTGTCAGCTGCACAATAGTTGATCACTGAAGAAGAAGGAAAAAAAAGTTGAATGAAATTTGTTTGGGAAAAGGGAGGGGCATAGACTACTCAGAGTGTAGACATTAAGTTTTAATACATGTACAACTAAAAATCAGTTGTATCGAACCCGGAAACAACCTCTAGGCTGATCTAAGTCAGAGCATGGCTAACTCACAGATAGAACCCTGAAACAACCTCTGGGCTGATCTAAGTCAGGGCATGGCTAACTCATAGATAGAACCCTGAAACAACCTCTGGATTGATCTAAGTCAGGGCATGGCTAACTCACAGATAGAACCCTGAAACAACCTCTGGGCTGATCTAAGTCAGGGCATGGCTAACTCACAGATGGAATTGGAATTCAGTGAGTTGGTTTTGTGGAGGGAGGAAAGCCAGAGAGCCCAGAGAAAAACCCTCAATTTAAGGAAGATATAATTTAAGGAAGATATCTAAAAAAACTCTGCTCACATGTGATGCCGAGTCCAGGAATTGAACCCAAGACCCCAGAGGTGAGACCCAAGCGTACTTCTAAGATATGATGTCAATGAACATATTACTTACTGTTTTCGCATCTGGATCCATTATATCCTGGTGCGCATGTGCACTCGTACCCGCCCAGTAAATCACGGCATGTTCCACCATTCCCACAAGGAGAGGAGGCACAGTCATTAAAGTCTACAAGTGAATGAAAGAATGAATTGAATGAATGAATAAATGAAAGAAAACAGCTCTGTGCAGTAATACATCAAAGTTTTTTGACCAATCATAGAGCGTACTACCTAAGCTGTGTAAGAATATTGTCTATAGAGCAGTTTTGTATGACTGTGAAACACTTGCGGCACAAACACGGCCATGACATGGCAAGGCACTGCCACCAGACTGATAACAATGTGCAAGAATTTACTCTCCATCCAATCAAATAACCAAATAAAAGCATGAACATGGCGTGGGCATGGTCACCCTAAGGTCACGGCACTGCAAGACCAATCCCATTTCGTGAGGAAAAAATCAGCCAATCAAAACTTAAAAAGCATCACCGTCACAGCACAGCACGCATACAGCAACAAGATTTTCACAGTCATATTAAAATTGCTTATTGTATATCAGAGGGATACATACTCATTTGGCATCTATTTCCTGACCATCCACCAGAACACACACACCTGAAAGATGCGATTTCATCACAGCAGTGTCCCCCATGGAAACATGGATAGGGAATACATTCATTGATATCTGTAACAAGATAGAATTAGAATATGAGATGATGAATGTATGCTCCTACGCTGTAGTAATGGGCTCCTGATCTGGGAATATGCTGGTTCACAGACCCAGTATGGGAGATGGATGCTCCTAGTAATGGGCTCCTGATCTGGGAATATGCTGGTTCACAGACCCAGTATGGGAGATGGATGCTCCTAGTAATGGGCTCCTGATCTGGGAATATGCTGTTCCACAGACCCAGTATGGGAGATGGATGCTCCTAGTAATGGGCTCCTGATCTGGGAATATGCTGTTCCACAGACCCAGTATGGGAGATGGATGCTACTAGTAATGGGCTCCTGATCTGGGAATATCCTGTTCCACAGACCCAGTATGGGAGATGGATGCTCCTAGTAATGGGTTCCTGATCTGGGAATATCCTGTTCCACAGACCCAGTATGGGAGATGGATGCTCCTAGTAATGGGTTCCTGATCTGGGAATATCCTGTTCCACAGACCCAGTATGGGAGATGGATGCTCCTAGTAATGGGCTCCTGATCTGGGAATATCCTGTTCCACAGACCCAGTATGGGAGATGGATAATCCTAGTAATTGGCTCTTGATCTGGAAAAAAATAGCATTCATTTGTTTTACTTACTTAATTCACATTTTTTCCCCATCCATCCAGGTGGACATTTGCAAGAGAAATTGTTGACGGCATCAGTACATGTTCCATGCACGCAAGGTGAAGCAGCACAGTCGTCGATATCTAAGAAAATTTTTAAAAATCATCAAATATTTCTTGTTATACAATCTCTACCTTTACCAAATTTGCTTGAGTTATCCCCCAAAACAAAGCATTATTTCATCATAGTAGAGAATGGTGCTATCATTTTGGACTTACTTATTTCTCCAGTGGCGCATGAGCAGGTGTATCCGTTAAGTTGGTCTGTACAACTACCGCCGTTTTGACAGGGATTGGAAGTACATTCATTGAAATCTGATTGTAAAGAACATTAAAAGATGGTTTATTCATTTATTTATTCAATTGTAAGATTATTCTTTCGCCCATCCTTCTATCCATCCGTCCATCCGTCCATCCGTCCATCCGTCCATCCGTCCATCCGTCCATCCGTCCATCCGTCCATCCGTCCATCCGTCCATCCGTCCATCCGTCCATCCGTCCATCCGTCCATCCGTCCATCCGTCCATCTATTCAATGCCTTTTCATACCATCTCTCATAACAAAATATTCCTTGACAAACTACTGAATGTAAAATAAACATTTGTGTAACATACTTATTTCACAATAGCGAGAGGTCCATCCTGCTATGCATGTGCATGTAAAGGAGCCATCTCCCTGTACACATGTAGCTCCATTCTTACAGCTACTGGCAGAACATATCCTCAAGTCTTGAAAACAAAAATATTATCAAAACAATTAGAAATATATAAAAAGAAATAATAAAAAATGGAAAAAATTACAAGTATATAATGTATGTACAGAGTAGATACTGCAATCTCTACTACTTAACAAATATCAGACATGCAGCCCGAATGGTCTAAGAGTCAATAGCACATGAGACTGAATGGGCTATTGACCCTTAGACCATGAGGACGAGAGGTATAATTTGTTTAGTATAAACCTACTATTGGGTTGAATAAATGATTGTTTTGCCATTGTTTTGGCTTTCAAAACTGGCCTCTTTTTGCTACTAAGTGGTCTATCACTAATACACCACTAGCAGCTAAACCAATCAGAGTGCAGGATTTGAGATAGACCATGCATGGATTGATTAGGTTTTACATGTATACTGAGTATACGTAATAGTATGGTTATACGCTACTAATCTGGGATTATATACTGGCTGAGAGACCAAGTATAGGAGATGGATGTACCTAGTAATGGGCTTCTGATCTGGGAATATATGCTGGTTCATAGACTCAGTATGGGAGATGGATGTACCTACCATAGTAATGGCCTTCCGCCAGGATTTTTAAAATTGGGGTCCTCAGGGCCCATAGAGAATTTTTTATATTGAAAAGGACTGAAGAATTTATATGCATAAGAAAAATCTTTGTGCCCTCTGGACCCCTCAAGCTATTTCTACTGCGTCATTTAAAAAAAAAAGCGTGGTAACACCAAGGTTTCTGATGCAGTATTGTACTAACCTATTTCACAGTGTTTTCCAGTGAAGTGCTGTGGACATGTACATGTGTATCCATTGACTTTATCATTACATGTGCCGCCATTTTGACATGGGCTTGATGAGCATTCGTTGATGTCTATTCAGTCAAAAATAATCAATAATCAATTCATAAGACAATAATCAAGTACAGAATTTATTTGTATGTTGAGAAGAGAAGCTCATGAAAAATACAAAAAAATTGATTAAATATAGACAGGCAAAAAAAAGGAAAAAGGAAAAAAGAAAAAGAAACAAAGAAAAGAAAAGGAAAAAAGGTGAACACAGATATGAAATGTTTCCCATAATCCCCAACTGTATCAGATTTCAAGATTTAATTTAGACAAGTTAAATGTCATTGAAAAGAGATATAAAAATAGATGATAAGCGATAGGAGCTAGGTCATTCCAAGACTCAAGAATAGCTGGAATGGCTTGTATTTCTACTTGTTATTCTCATCAAGAACACAGAAGCCCATAATTCCTTATGGTCTTGGAATGATCTATCATCTGTTTAATGGTTTTTTATTCTTGACACTGAGGGGCACTTATTTGCATAAATACAGTCACTTGTTATCCTTCACTGCACATGAAAACTATTATGTTTACGCAAAGTGCACCTCAAATGTGATGGAAATGAGCCAAATTGAAATGCTCTATGGGCTGACGAAGGCAGCGTATAGTCTTAGCTAAAAAAATCCCAGTTTTTAAAATAGTTGATATGGATAGAGTGTACAAGGAACAAACTGAATTACTTACTAATTTCACAGATCTTGCCAGTGAAGCCTGGTACACAGTTACATGTGAAAGAATTGAGTCGATCACAACAGCATGTACCACCATTCTGACAAGGATCAGGAATACAGTCGTTGATGTCTGGGGAGAGAGGATATTGTAAGAAACATGATATGAATATATATGAATACTGATAGATAAACGGACAGACAGACAGACAGACAAAAAAAAACAACAGACAGACAGACAGACAGACAGACAGACAGACAGACAGACAGACAGACAGACAGACAGACAGACAGACAGACAGACAGACAGACAGACAGACAGACAAACAGACAGACAGATCAACAGATAAACATACAGACAGACAGACAGACAAACAGACAGACAGGCAGATAAACAGACAAACAGACAGACAGACAGACAGACAGACAGACAGACAGATAAACAGACAGACAAACAGACAACAGGCAGACTGTAGACAAACAAACAAACAAACAAACAGACTGATAGATGACAGCCAGTCAGACCAACAGACAAACACACCCAGCTACTAACACTAGCCACTGTATATTACAAGTTAAGTGCTGCGAACACGCAAAGGTATGATATTGATGCAGGAGGGATGATATCTGTGATCGTACTATTGGTTCCTACATGATTTATCCATGTTCATGCATGCATTCTCTACATGTCATTTTTTGTTATGGCACGTACGTACAGCTCACCACAATACTGATATAAGCCTTAGTAATAATTCAGTATAACGCTTAGATAATTGCAGGAAAATAGTACAAGTTAGGTTAGAAAGCACACAATGTGTAAGCTAATCAAGCTAAGCAGCTAAGCTAGGTCATGCGGGTCAACAGTATTTACTAACTATCTCTATGTGGGATGGATCAAAGAGCTTCCAAATAAATACAGTCTTCTTCGACAAGGATAAAGCGACTTACGATTTATCGTGGTCACTGTCACTGTCCGGCATTGTGGCCATTATCAAATGGGTTATGAACTTCGAAAAACTCATATAATACACTGACTACCTTCCCCGTGAACGTAGGTGAACTGAACTCCGCTGAACATACGTACTAGCACACAGGGATCCCAATGGCTCGCAGCAAATAGACAGCAACAAAAACGAACAAACCGCCAAAACAACACAAAAAAACCAACAAAATATCAAAAATATCGCAAATAAAACCACTCAACATCCAACAAGCAAACAAACAAACAAACAAACAAACAAATAGATAAATAAACAAATACTGTAGATAAATAAACTGTAACAAAAAAAAAAAAAAAAACTCCTCTAAACCTGCCCATGATGCGAAGCTTATAAACAAAATAAAATAGAAATAAGACAAATAAACAAATGAATAAATAAACAAACAAACAAATTCCTCTAAACTTTATATCAATTTGATCTTGTCGTTTGTACGGGAACCCTGTGGTTTTATACTTTTGATCTTCCTTTGTCAAAGGAAAGGTTACTAAACTAATTTCAAGATGGTAGACAGTTTGAAATATTTCATCGCTACAACATGTGCAAGTTTTCATTCAAATCTTCGAAAATTTACAGAAAAGAGTAGCAAAAAAATTACCAAAAGGGGATCTATATTCACTTGCAAATAAGGTATAATATATTCCCAAATTTGGATAGTTGTTGAGCGTGCGAACGACATTCTTTAACCGTATTGAAGCGAAAATTTTCAGTCGTAGTTTCATCGCGAAGAGCAGTTTCCAGTTGTACTTACTTATTTCACAGTGTTTTCCTGTCCATCCTCGGATACAGTTACAACTGAAGCCCAGGAGTTTGTCTATACATGTTCCGCCGTTGGTACAAGACTCCGGTCTACAGTCATCAATACCTGAAATAGCACACTAATTCTCAGTACGTGATAGTTACAGCCGACTTTGAGCGCATAGGGGGGGGGGGGGGGGTACCTATTGACATTTTTTGAGATAGCAAGCATGGTGCATTGTGGTCTAGCTTGGGTACAAAGATTTTTTGTTCATGTCTTATAAGGTGTTGATCAAAGCTAGACCTGGGATAGGGAGCAAGGTGCATTCTGGTCTAGCTTGGGTACAAACATCTTTGGTTCATCATGTCTTATATGGTGTTGATCAAAGCTAGACCTGGGATAGGTAACAAGGTGCATTCTGGTCTAGCTTGGGTACAAACATCTTTTGTTCATCATGTCTTATATGGTGTTGATCAAAGCTAGACCTGAGATAGGGAACAAGGTGTATTCTGGACTAGCTTGGGTACAAACATCTTATATGCATGGGATAGGGAACAAGGTGCATTCTGGTCTAGCTTGAGTTTATCATATCATATATGGTGTAGATCAAAGCTTTTTATACTCACTTGATTCACACTGTTTTCCTGTCCATCCAGGAGGGCATTTACAGTTATATCCATCGGCTAGTCCCTCACACGTTCCTCCGTTAATACACGGGTTGAAGTTACAATGGATATTGCTCTCTGTTACAAAGATATGATGGAAATGGTGAGTGGTCGTTAAAAATGGTCGCTTGATAGTTAATACACGGGTTGATGTTACAAAATATAGAGCTCTCTGTTACAAAGATATGATGGAAATGTAGAAGACGGTCGCTTAATAGCATCCATAAAAATGTTTTTTTTAATGACAATTTTTTTTAAAACTTAACGATTCTTTAAATTCAGTTGATCGAATAGATTAATTTGGGCGGATATTCACCAGAAATACAGAGTAGAGAGTTTTTTCTCTTGTAGTTCAAAACGTGTATGGTTCCTTAGGGAAATTTTAAAGATTGTCATGGTAATTCAGCGGTATGAGCTTTTGCACGCTCGTGGGCTCACACAGGCAGTCACCTTTACAGGGGTTATAAGGTATTTATTATCATCATCCTTTCTCGTAGCGCCATTAGCTACTGCGAGGTTCAGGCAAAAAATTTGAGATGGCCTCATATTCCCACTCATACGAAAACCGCTCTATGCTAACATATATAACTGTAATTTGCACAGATCTAATGACATGTTAGTTTCAATTTGTTACCTGCAAGATGGCATCCTGCTAGAGCGATAAGCAAGAGGCCTAAATAATTCATTGTTCTGAAAATAATCAAAAATCAATTATTATTATCATTAGTAGTAGTAGCAGCAGCAGCAGCAGCAGCAGCAGTAGTAGTAGTAGCAGTAGTAGTAGTAGTAGCAGCAGCAGCAGCAGCAGCAGCAGCAGCAGCAGCAGTAGTAGTAGTAGCAGCAGTAGTAGTAGTAGTAGCAGCAGCAGCAGCAGCAGCAGCAGTAGTAGTAGTAGCAGCAGTAGTAGTAGTAGTAGCAGCAACAGCAGCAGCAGCAGCAGCAGCAGTAGTAGTAGTAGTAGTAGTAGCAGTAGTAGTAGTAGTAGTAGTAGTAATAGTAGTAGTAGTAATAATAGTAGTAGTAGTAGTAATAGTAGTAGTAGTAGTAGTAGTAGTAGTAGTAGTAGTAGTAGTAGTAATAGTAGTAGTAGTAGTAGCAGTAGTAGCAGTAGTAGTAGTAGTAGTAGTAGCAGTAGTAGTAGTAGTAGTAGTAGTAGTAGTAGTAGTAGTAGTAGTAGTAGTAGTAGTAGTAATCAATTAGTAATCTGCTCTGGTGCATGTGTCTACGAAGATCAAGAACAATAAAAGAGCACCATCATGTGACATTAAAAACATTTTATGATATTGAAACAGTAGAGAGTGCCATATGTATAAATATTTAGCTAGTTTTCAGGGGGTTTTTTTCCTTCGTTTTTTTTTTAAGTGATATAAGTTTTTCTTTTTTATATAATTTTTTCCTTTTTTTTAATTCTATAAATAACATATATTTCGATATTCATTCTATGATACTATATATTTTTACAACATTGTATGATAGTTAAACACATAAACATATATTTTATCGTTCTTCTTAAGATTGCAGGATAAAATAAAGTTATTAATATTAATTTTTTAAATTATTAGTTATCAAAAATCAAAAATCGATAAGAGATCATCGATAATCCCTTCAAAGATGGTGTTTACTGTAAATATGGCAAAGAATAGCAGTTATGTGACCAATCCTGAAGCCATCACAAACATAATTAAGTTTCCGAAAAGCAAGAAATACACCAGTTTCGCAATCGATGCACACCACTATTTTTGAAAACCGCAGACTCATTTACTCAGGCTTAGCCTCGCGTATATTCAGCTATTCTTTGACATTTTTTCTTTAGAAAATAACTTTTACTTTTTTTTTTCCCCAAAATCACCGTCAACTAAGAAAACCTAAAATATGTCTGGAATGTTTATAAAAAAATTCTCGCCACCGTGAAAAGAGTTTGTAATAAATCCTTCTCTCGAATATATATTTTTTTCTTCAAAACACAACTAAAAATATGAAGTTTGAAACTATTTAAAAACGGCAAACAACTTTGGCGCAATTGGCTAAACACTCCAGTAAGACAATTTTTCAGGGTTCACGGTTTCCTTTCTTAGTACATTTGAATGTAAGACTGAAAAGGGCATTCAGAATAAAAAAAAATAAGCATTATAATTGTGTTTAGAAATTTTTAGGGAAAACGAATATGCCAGAACTTGAGATACAAAAAGTTAGATTTTGTTCAAAACGTTCTTATAGATAAATAATTCGTTGAGTTTCGCACAAAATTTTGAAAATAATATGTTGAACATCATAATATATATTTCTTTACAAAACTCATCTTCAAACTGTTATAGAATTTGAGTATAGATAATTGAAACACGAATTTTTTTGAATTGCTTCAGAACTCGACATCGAAACTATTCTAAAATTGAATACTAGATATTTTAAACACCGTTTTTCGATGCAAAATTGAACTTTAAACTAGTTTTCAAATCTGATAAATAACTTATAATATGTTTTCTGCAAAACTTAAAACTATATTATAACCCGCGTTCTTCGCTTGTAAACTCAACCTCGAAAAAATGAATACCAGATATTTAAACACCGTTTCTCGATAGAAAATTCAACTTTAAAACTATTTTAAAATAACTGATAAATAAATTATCATATTTTTCTTTAAAACTTTAAACTATTGAACAATAGTTTTTTCGTTTGAAAAATCAATCTCGATATTTAAACAGAGTTTTCAATAGAAAATTCAACTTTAAAACTATCTTAAAATTAGAATGAATATCTATGAAAAATATTTGGGAATTTTCACAGATAAAGATTCTTACCTATTATTTGTCCAGAGAGCCTTCTCTGGTTTTCCTCACTTCGCCTTGGAAGCAATTCTCGGTATTACAAACAGGAGCTTTGCTCGTTTAAGCCACTGAATATTCTATAATCAATTGTCCATTTTGACAAAAGTTCATTAAAATCTTAATGGCTATAATTACTAGGGAGATACAACCATTTATAACCTTTAATTTGACAAATCGTTTCAGAGATTTGCCAAAACGATTGTTGCGGTTGCTAATGGTAACACTAACTTCACGGGGTTCTGAATTCTCACGGGTTATTAGATAATCACTATGGTAACGGTGGCCGTTCTAGAATTTCTAGAATTATCTCTTTTTTTTTTAGTTTTCAAACTCAAATGAACGGTATAAGAAAATTTGGGAAAAATTATTGGAAGTATTATTATCACTTCAAATTTTATTTTGTCACTTTTTTTAAAAAATGTTAAGGATTAAATATTAATATATATTTGTATACCTTTTAAGATATTTGTATAAACATCGAACCAAAATTTTTGGAAATTTTGAACTCCTTCAATGCGTAATAAAGAGGATATTTAAGAGAATATGGTACGTGCTGAAACTCGTCAAGCCAAAACTTTAACTGAAAAAAGGTACAACTGAAGAAACCACCAAAAAGTTGCTAGAATTAAACAATGCAATTTCCTTTGTTTTATATTGTCTAAATTGTGGTACTATTTAGAATTGACAAGTATTCTTCCGATTTTATAGTCAAATAGACACAAAAGAAAACTGAATGGAATAAGGGTCTACTAAAGTGTTTTAATCCAATATCTATTTCACGGATTTAGATTTAGTAATTTCACTCTATTGTTAAATCTAAAAAAAAAACACGTTTTCACAACAAAGTCAAGGTTAAAAGAGCTATATTTTAGTATTGTTTTCAACTAGTTTTGGGTATATTTCGTTTGTAAAGCCAATATATTTTTTGTTTACGTGACTTTGATGTTTACAAAATCAAAATTATTTCTTGAACAAAGTTATTTTTTTATTATTTTAAGCGGTAAGAAAAGACAGAAGGAAAGAAAAAAGGAAAGGAAGGAAGGAAGAAAGGAAGAAAGAAAGAAGGAGGGAAGGAAGGAAGGCGAAAAGGCGAGAAGACGTTAGTAAACTGAGAAATGGCTTAATAATAAAATAATTCTCGGTAAAGTCTAGTGTGAACCAGGCTTGAAGTGCCTATGACACATATAACTATATTCTCAGTATAGATTCTACATGAGGTGAGCTGTTGACTGGCCAGAAAAAAATATATAGTTTGAGTGATGCGTCTTGAAGTTATAAAGATTTGAGTAGCCATTGTTTCGAACTACAAGCAACAACTAGTAAACATAAATGACTCCCTGATATCACAGTCATTAGCATATGTCATGGAAAAACCTTTATGACTTCAAGACGCATCACTCAAACTATATAATTTTTTTTGGCTACACAACAGCTCACCTCATGTAGAATCTATACTGAGAATATTGTCGGATGTGTCATAGGCACTTTTTAAAGCTACTCCCGGCACGTACACAAATACACATTCACAGACTACTTTCACATGTATCAAAAATTTGCCGCAAGACTCCATAACTAGTTTACGTAGTGTTTTAGCGTTGGTTTCACTCATACAAGGTATTTTTCCTAATCGAATTTTACAGAAGTCATTAAATATCATTAAGAAGATCATTAATGCTTTTCTCTGATTTATGAAAAAAGAATACGAAACTACCGAATACTAAGATGCATTCCCACGATCATCATACTGTTTCCATGACACTACCTAATCAATACTACGTCACAGAGCGTCAAAGGCAAGACTTTGAAGATGAAATATAGGATATTTAAGTGCCCTAAAGGAAAAAAGTTATGATTTTTAGCCTCCCTCCAAAAAGAAATATCTAAAATTGAAGAAAATGAAATATATATAATTTTTTCCTTTTCATGATATATATTTCCAACTTTAGAAAACTTTGGAGCAAGTAAAGAAAGTGGCAACAGTCATGGTCAACAAATCTGGATCAGTTTTAGCGCTGGTTGCATAGCAACGCGATTCCCTTTCTAAAGGTCATGGTAAGACCTATCTTCAGCAACGTAGTCATAGCGACGGATTCTTATGCAGAATTGTTTGTCATCGTTTTCTTCAATTGAAGTTTTTGGATTCTTGGAAGTAAATGTTCTTATAATTCCAAGTTGTTTTCAATGTCGTGTGAGGTAACCATAGAAACTGTTGTTATGGTGATCATTTTTTCTTGTTTTTCAACAAGATATACTCGTTTTGACGAAAGTTTACGGCTTTGTTTTTCTATGTTTCAAATTTCAAATTTCCATCTTTCACAAGCTTAAAAAGCATTCAAACTCGTAATTATTTGACGTTAAACCCCTTGTAAGATTAGATTATAATCATTATTTTAGGCCTTTAGTATGGTTTGTTCTTAATTTATTTTTTCTCTACCTATTTAACAATTTTTCTCTATATTTTATCTTGGTTATATATTACTATATATTTAAATTTGTAAAAAGCATTGAGTTTTTGAAATGCGTTTCTAAGAAATAAAATATTGTTATTATATTATTATTATTATTGTAAAACGACCATGTCAATGCAAGAGATATAGATTATTTTGGGAACGTTTATGTTATGAAGAGTGTGTATTTGACAGTTTGCATTTAAAAAATGGTCGATATGATGAGATTTTTACTATTTTAGAAAAGTTAAAGCTTTATTATGGTCGATCTTGCTTGGTCGATATATCAGGAAAGGGGTTGTGTTAAACAGGTTGTCAAAAATAGGTGTATGACGTCACGGATGATCGATTACCTATGGACCTCTAAGGACCTAGCAGCCCGCACACTAACCAATCAAGCTACACTTGCTCCTTAAAACAAGTGCGTGAGGTCACTGAGGATCAAACTATGGACCTCTTGCTTAGCAGGCAGCACACTAACCAACCAAGCCACACTTGCTCCTTAAAACAAGTGTGTGAGGTCACTGAGGATCAAACAACGAACTTATACCTGCCCTGTCAGTAACTTATAATAGTGCAAATCTCTTTCTAAATGAAATAAAAAGAAATAAAATAGAAGAATGAGAAAATGTCCCACAAGTGCGTTCATTTTATTGAATCTTTATACACCCGAACATACATGTTCAATTTCATTTAACCTTTACATTTTAAGCAGTCTTAGCAGTATTTGATCATGAATCTTATTTTTTCATTTTGAGTGGTCACATTGGTACTCGATGAAGACAAACAAGAACCAGAAAATATCTTTCATTTTGGCTTGTTATCTCTATCAGCGAAAAAAACCTACTTCCTAGAGAGAAAGAGAGAATAAAACGTGTATACGACTTATTTAAGACTTTGTGAGGTTAACCAAAAAAAGATATAAATACTTTGGAAATTCGTCTACAATTTTTGAACCGTGGGTCTAACAGATCGCAATAAGGAAAAACAACCAATGCAATTGTGTCAAAATTTCGCCTATGATGGAGTCTCTGGGACCGGTCTCGGGTTTAATTCTGGACCAAATATATCACAGTTAGTAGAGCCGGTTTGTTAATTCTCTTTATAGAATCGAGAGTTTTCTATCTCCCTTCACAAAATCAGCTCGCTTAATTCCCATTCAATCTAGGAACCCAGAAATAGCAGTAGGTCCAACATCATTTTGGGATCTTTTTATCCTTTTTTAGCGAAGTACCTGTTTTTAAATGTGACCATCCAAAATGATAAAAATATTCCACTTATTTTGATCATGATATATTTAGCCTATGAGAAATACATTGCCCTGGCTTAAGTTTAGTTGTATCTTTTTCTAGTTTACATCCAATTTCATTTATTTCTTAGATTTTTAAAGTTAACATCTACGAGTTTTTTTGCATTCCTTTTGACAGAACTGTTTACGGCGGTTGAACCTTTGCCTAGACGTTTTCATTTTGCTAACCCAGAAGTATCTGTTGTTCAGCAAGACTTTCAATTTTTTTAGGTTCCCAGATTCGATCACTTTCTTGATGTAGTTGGAGTTCTTTCGCTTTTGAGGGCTGGCATATGAAAGCTCACCATTAATGTACAAGTCCACGAGGAGGTCCTTCTGGAACTTGCTCATTCGATCGAGTTTAAGCTTGCAATAGGTTGACAAAAATTTCTTGGCTTTTCGGCACTTTTCTTTGTAGTATATATTGAACAGCCTTCTCTGTTGTCTCTTGTTTATTCTGAACCTGGTCAATCCGTATTTCTGAAAGAAAGAAAAAAAAATGATATGGTCATTGTAAAGGCTGGTAATGAGATTCATGAGATTCATTCAGCTGATTGATACCAAGCTATAGAATACCCTCTGGTTGATAGCACATGACGGACAGTGTTTACACATACCCTAAGGCAGGCAATGGCTTTCCTTCCTGTAAGACCAGCCGCACGCGAAATTCTCATGGCATAACGAGATGGGAATCCAGCTCTTCTCAGATCCCTGAAAACCTGCTTCCTGTTCCTTCTTCTAAGATTGTAGCCTCGTCCGATGACAATGCCTTTCTTTATTCCACCGTAACGGCACCTTCGGCTGAAACTCTTACTCTTTGGATCATCAGTACCATCTTCCTGGAATGTCAGTTGTCCTTGTCCTTCAGGGACGTACAGGTACGGATCCTCTGTACAAATATATAGTTTTAGATTAA
Organism: Anthopleura xanthogrammica; assembly: GCA_964019055.1. NCBI lineage: Eukaryota > Metazoa > Cnidaria > Anthozoa > Actiniaria > Actiniidae > Anthopleura > Anthopleura xanthogrammica. The sequence continues at coordinate 9,656,543 of OZ025222.1, read as the reverse complement.
TTCAAGGTCCTTTGAGTAAAATAGCCTTGGACTTTGTAGTTTGTTTTGTGCAATACTTTTGTTCTTATGATCGCATCTCAAAAAGGGTTGAGCACTAGCAAGTGAAGACAATGCTTTTGAGTGTCTTAAAGATTTTATTGGAACATTTTTCGAGAGTAGCTACTCTATTCCCGCAGCAAGTGAATTGCATCCTATAAAGTTTTTCTATGCGTTTGGAATCCAAAACAAGATAAAATACAGTATGAATACAATATGCCATGCTCTTAATGCAATATACCATGCTTTAAATGCTATATACCATGCTTTTAATGCAATATACCATGCTTTAAATGCTATATACCATGCTTTAAATGCTATATACCATGCTTTAAATGCTATATACCATGCTTGAAATGCTATATACCATGCTTGAAATGCTATATACCATGCTTTAAATGCTATATACCATGCTTTTAATGCAATGTACCATGCTTTAAATGCTATATACCATGCTTTAAATGCTATATACCATGCTTTAAATGCTATATACCATGCTTGAAATGCTATATACCATGCTTGAAATGCTATATACCATGCTTTAAAAGCTATATACCATGCTTTAAATGCTATATACCATGCTTTAAATGCATTATAACATATTCATCAAATGCTGGACATCATGATTTAAATGCAATTTATCACAATAAAAGTTTAAGTGAAACGCAGTATGTCATGCGTTAAATGAAAATATATCATGCTGTAAATGCAGTACGCCATGCTAAAGATAAGATAAAAAAGCGATAAAAAGTGAAACGCAATATTCCATGAGTTAAATGCAAATATACCATGCTCCAATTGCAGTATAGCACCAGTTCAATGCATTATACATGCTTTAAATTCAATATACCATGCTAAAAGATAAGATAGAAACGTAAGATAACATGCTTATTTAAGATACGTTTCTAGATGCAATACACCATGATAAAAGATATACGAATACAACATAATATTGCTATTAAACTTTGAAAATATACCCAATTCAAAGACATTTTTTATCAGGCTGACTCACTTCTATTGCACTTCTTTCCAGTGAAACCTTCTCTGCATTTACAGATGAATCCATTCGTACGGTCACAGCACGTGCCTCCATTCTCACAAGGACTGCTGGAGCAATCAATCTTAACTGGAAACACAACAAAGCTTTTTCAGTTTTAAATAGAATGCTTGGGTACAATCAGGGTTTACGGGTGAACATAAGTCTTGTCTTTCAACTAATATGGTTACTTCCGGCAGAAGCTTTACAGCACTTTTCATATTTCTGCGACCTACCTGCTCTAGACGTCTGGTGTTTCAGCTTCCGTCAATCAAATTTACGACGAGCCGAGTTCATTCCGATCGAGCGACAAGGAAATTCCCTTGATTAGACAGCCATTTTCACAAGGGGATTTTTTAATCCCTCGCGAACCATCTGAATTCACCCCTTAAAAGTCATGCCCTTATTACCAGACTTTCAAATTCAGCGAGTTGTGTGCTCCGGGTAATGGGCTCCTCATTATATCCTTTTGATGAGCAGCTTACCTCTCTTACAACGTGGCCCCGAATTTCCTTTACGACATATGCAAGACCAGGATCCATTGATTTCCACACAGGTTCCTCCATTACTGCAGATGTTTTTCTTTGGACAGCCTCCTCGTTCTTAAAAAAGACGAGCAAGTAAACACTTAGAAGTCAGTAATGGGAAATGGGAAATGGAAGGTAAGAAATGGGAATTAGCAGTGGATTCCACAGAGTGGCTCTTCTTCCATTTGGAGGATTCCATTTGGAATTTAGAAGCTGATCTTTGCGGAGAGAGGAAAATCGGATAACCCGGAGAAAAACCCTCGAAGCACAGGAGAGAACCAACTAGAAACTCTACCCACATACAACACCGAGCCTAGCGGGACTCGAACCTGGGTAGCATTGGAGAGAGGCGAGCACTATAATAAATTATAAAAAGTATAATGAAAAAACTGGAATAAGTAACTAAGGTGGACCCAGGGGAAGGATTGGGTCCCTAGCCATCCCCTTAAACTATATAGAGTTTTGGGAAAAAAGGATAAATATTGATATATTCCACGGTACGTGACAGAGCGCTTGCTTTTCGCAAAGAAATTTATGCGTCTTCTGTAAGAATCCGAAGCATTTATGGGTATACCACCCAACTTACCCTGGCTTATCATTTTTCCAAATGGTCCGACAATGGCAATGGACATTTTTTGCTTTCTACTACTGTTATCATTGCTACGCGCAGCTACAGACAAAAGTCGCGGCAGGTTAATAGACCATTTGCACGTGACGTCAGAGCAGCTCAATTTGGAGGGCAAAACAAAAGAATTTTAATCTCCTGAGAATTGGAAAATATTGCTTTGCCCTCCAAATTGAGCTGCATTCCGATGTTCTGCAAGGGGTCTATAGGCAGTACGTTAAGGTCCATGACTGAAAACCGTGCTCTGACGATTTGTTTGACTTGTCTCAATCAGAGTGTAGCAAAGAAAAAAGTGGACACGAGGCAGCATTTGCTTTCATTAATAAGTATGGCTTTATTAGCTTACTTGATCCACAGATTCGACCTTTGTATCCAGTTGGGCAGACGCAGACAAAATAATTAGGACGATCGATGCATTTTCCGCCATTCAGGCAGGGGTTGGCGCCACAATAGTCAATTTCTTGAAAAATAAAAAAAAGTTTCATTCACAGATAATATCAGTTTCATGCTTAGGATGTTAGTCGAGCGCTCTTATTGTTTTACTGTCTAGAGGTATGAGTATTTTGGACCGCATCTGCAAGACTGGTGCTTTAAAACTGTGTCATTCCCTAGAGTCACTTGTGCATTTTCAGGACCACGTGTCATTCCCTAGAGTATCATTTCTTTGTTTAACGATTGTGCATAATAAGGCACATGAATATGGATGCAACTCATTAAAAAAAAATCTTATTCTTCAGAGAATGACACGCGCGTGCATGGTATATGAAACAGGAAAACATGATGTTCAAGGTAAAGAGGTGTATTGGTTGATTTTGTTATATCACCCGAAAGAGCTACGGACCATATGGTTGTCTTAGGAAATACGACAAACATCTGATCTATATAATAGGAGAAATATGGAAAACTTCCGGGTAACATGTCGTAAAGCTAATAAACCGTATTTTGACACGAATTTTACTATGCCTTTAGAACATGTAATCTAACTTTCTTAGTTCTTACTTGTTTCACAGGTTTTTCCAGTGAATCCGGATCCCGGTTTGCATTTGCATTTAAAGCTTCTCTTGTATGGCTCACATTTACCGCCGTTCTTACAAGGACGAGAAGAGCAGGTTGTTTGGCCTAAAAAGATAAAGCACATTTAGATGACATTCACTGAAGTAGGTAGGAAAACAAGGGGTACTTTCTGGGTGCCCCGGTAATGTGTACAGAATCGTTAACCTGATGTTAGCGTCAGAATATTCACAAATACCAACGGTAAAGTGGCATAAAGAATACACAACTTCAACAATAATGCAAACACTTTAAATTCCATGGCCCTTAACTGGATATTCTATACAAAGTGTAGGTAATTAGCTCTGGGAACCATGTCAAGAGACTACTGTATATAAACTGGACTGAGGATCGAATAGCTGGGTTTCAATCAGCTGATAATTAGCACTTAATGACTGGTCCCGAGGGAAACAGTTAGTTTTGTTTCCCGAGAATCTCAACATTGAGATTCGAGGGAAACGAAACTAACTGATTTCCCGAGGGATCAGTCATAAGTGTTTTATTATATACTCTAGTCAAACGAAGAAAATTTTTCTCTCCATTTTGAAAATTTTTGGATTTATTCCCCTCTCACGCTTTGATCACGTGCATTTATTACCCGCGCGGGAGTTATTGAGATTTATTTCCCTCCACGTGATGTACTTTCGACCAATAAGAAAACGAGTTTGACTAGGATATATAATAAAAGTCTTTGAATCTCATTATCTGCTCCAAATGGTGGTCAAACACTGACCACCATGTGCTGTCAACCAGAAAGAATTCTATTGAAAACTTGTGATTCAGCTGAGGAACATTCCGCACGAGACAGGAAATTACGTCAAGTGAAACCCAGCTATACACCGATCCGGCCTGCTTATCTTGAGTGAGCACCAAACAATGGGTAGTTTTCCCAGTGGAATATAAAATATCCGATAAACAAACTCGACTCTCAATTTTTCGTAGATATCGATCTTAATATACGTTTAGAATGCATTTATTCTAAGACATACATTTATAACTTTGAGCAATGGGTGTCTGTTCCATGCTGTATATCAAGAACAAATTTCAGCTTGTCCGACCTAGCAACAGTAACTAGGGAGGTAGAACAGTGAATTCGAGATTGATGTATTGCAATGATAAAAACCTACGTGTTTTGCAGACTTCGGTTGAATCTGCAAATTTGCATGTATAGCCATTGACCTGATCGAAACAAATAGCTCCACGCTTGCAGGGATTCTTAGCACATTCGTTGATATCTAAAATAGCAAGTAAAGTTGTCAAGATATTACCTCAATATAGTTGGGTGAATGGGGAAAATAACTAAATATTTAGGTGTTAATAAGTAAGGTTATCCCAGAAGCTATATGGCTTACAAAGCCCTACCAAGTCTTTTGGGTCACTGCAGATTGAACTGTGAACCACTTCCTTTTATGGAAGCTCACTTGCAAAATTAACCATACAATTGCTCCTTGAGAAATTTAATTTTGGTAGTTTCGTTGGACTTTATACCGTTTATATTTTATGTGTTACGTCCGTCACTCCCCATAAGGGGATAGTCCCTGAAGCTTGGTTCACACGCACCACCACTACATTCTCTATTTACAACATACAACACTGAACTCACATGTTGATTTTTATGGAGGGAAGACAATCGGAGAAAAAAAAACTCCCATGGAAAGGGAGAGAATAACACATGAAACAAATTCAACCCCCGGGATAAGGGGTCTCCGAGATATAATAGGGCTCGTCGGAAATTTTGAAAATGACCTCTAAAAGGTATCTGAGTGGGCGTGAAAACAACTCATGATTTTTACTCCTAAAAGTTACCAATTCTAAAGAAATTTATTTATTTATCTATGAGTGCCAGAAGCCAGATGATGAAGAAAAAATATATATCCTGAATTACAACTGTGATTTGGGCTATCATTATTATCTCAGACACACCTTTTACATTTGTGACACCCTTAGGGTACGACGAGCTTCCCCCGCCCTTTTACAATTGGAGAGCCTCCCCCCGGAATTCACATTTGTCGCTCAGCACGGAATCAAACTCACGACCCCCGGCGTGAACTTCACAACGGTACGTGAGAGTCAGCGCCGTAGCAGCGCATGTCACCCATCTACGACTGCTTACCTATTTGGCAACGCTTTCCGGTAAAGCCAGCAGGGCAGATACACCTTTGATATGCACGAGAACCACAGCAAACACCTTCATTTAGACAAGGGTATTTTATGCAGTTGAATCTGCGGCCTATAAATTATATAATGATATATACGTCATTAATTGATAAAAATGAAACATTAAAGACCGTAAGAAAAAGAGTTAAAGAAGAGAAAAATACGTACGTGAAAATCCTCCCATTCCTTCCACTTGATATTTACGTCCTCCTTTGCCCTTGGATGATTTGGATCCTTTACGGCCTCCATACTTTCTTCCTTTGCCCTTGGATGATTTGGACCCTTTACGGCCTCCATACTTTCTTCCTTTGCCCTTGGAATATTTGGGTCCTTTACGGCCTCCATACTTGCGTCCTTTGCCCTTGGAGTATTTGGATCCTTTACGGCCTCCATACTTGAGTCCTCCTTTACCCTTGGAATATTTGGATCCTTTACGGCCTCCATACTTGAGTCCTCCTTTACCCTTGGAATATTTGGATCCTTTACGGCCTCCATACCTAGTTCCTTTGCCCTTGGAATATTTGGATCCTTTACGGCCTCCATACTTGAGTCCTCCTTTACCCTTGGAATATCTGGATCCTTTACGGCCTCCATACTTGAGTCCTCCTTTGCCCTTGGAATATTTGGATCCTTTACGGCCTCCATACTTTCTTCCTTTGCCCTTGGAATATCTGGAACCTTTACGGCCTCCATACTTGAGTCCTCCTTTACCCTTGGAATATTTGGATCCTTTACGGCCTCCATACTTGAGTCCTCCTTTACCCTTGGAATATTTGGATCCTTTACGGCCTCCATACTTTCTTCCTTTGCCCTTGGAATATCTGGAACCTTTACGGCCTCCATACTTGAGTCCTCCTTTACCCTTGGAATATTTGGAGCCTTTACGGCCTCCATACTTGCTTCCTTTGCCCTTGGAATATTTGGAGCCTTTGGTAGCTTTTGGTTGAGTTCCATACAAGGGACTGCGTTTACCCCGGCGGTATTTTTTCTCTCCATACTTGCTTGCTGATTTGGAGTTGCTACCAGACTTGGACTTACTTCCAGATTTGGACTTACTTCCAGATTTGGACTTACTTCCAGATTTGGACTTATTTCCATATTTGGACTTTCTTCCAGATTTGGACTTGCTCCTTAATTTGGACTTATTTCCATATTTGGACTTTCTTCCAGATTTGGACTTGCTCCCTGATTTGGACTTACTTCCAGATTTGGACTTATTTCCATATTTGGACTTTCTTCCAGATTTGGACTTGCTCCCTAATTTGGACTTATTTCCATATTTGGACTTTCTTCCAGATTTGGACTTGCTCCCTGATTTGGACTTACTTCCAGATTTAGACTTACTTCCAGATTTGGACTTCCTTGCTGATTTGGACTTACTTCCAGATTTGGACTTACTTCCAGATTTGGACGAGCTTGCTGATTTGGACTTGGCAGAATTTGGTCCGGATGGTAGTGGAATGTAATCTGGTGGCGATGGTGCTGGTGCTGGTGCTGGTTCTGGAGCATAATCTGGTGGAGATGGTGCTGGTGCTGGTGCTGGTGCTGGTGCTTGAGGGACGTAGACAGGCGCTGGTGGTGGTGGTGGCGGTGGTGGCGGTGGTGGTGGTGGAGCTGGAACGTAGACAGGCGGTGGTGGTGGAGGCGGTGGAGGGGGAGTTTCCTCCTGACCGTACACTTTAAAATATATTACAAAAGCGATATCGTTATTGCACTACAGAAACATTTACTTTTACTTCATAAAGTATTCATTAATTACAGTTAATACTCCATACCTCGTTTTTCTTGGTTTACACTTTCATCTTTGGAATACAAATTTAAAAAAAATGAATATTTCAGATTTGATAATTAAGTATTGAAAATAGGTAATGAAAAGTCATACAGATAAACAGACAAACAGTCACAAGAATAACAAAAATAAAGTAGATGACTTTGAATAAGATATTTCCCCTCACCAAATGCACCTTGAACTTGGTCGCTCTCTACTGCATCTGTCGGAACGAAATGTGTCTCGATTATATTATGAACTATTATATACTGTATATACATTAAGTACTAGAACTAATACCCATTCAAGGACAATTTTGCCTTGACGATGTTGTCTCATCCCTATGTTGTCTCATACTACTTGTTTTAGCCAAACCATTGGCCAGTATGGAGAACTTATTCCTCATGCCCCTTTATCCCACGATCGGTTGCACTGTTATTTCTGTAGTATAAGCTGAGTGGTTGGAAGCACTAATGGTTGCTACTTAGGTTGCACATAAAAATGATTTGCCACTTCGCTTCCCATAAATTCAGTATTACAATCCCAGCCACCAAGGGGTCTTTTGCAGTCTTCATTTTAAAGCAAATTGAATGAAAAAACTTGACATGTTGCAAAGCAAACCTTGGAAGTTTTACGGGCTGATCTGAATCAGGGCACGGCTAACTCACAGATCGAGCCCTGAAACAACCTCAGGGCTAATCTACGCCAGGACACGGCTAACTCACAGATCGAGCCCTGAAACAACCTCTGGGCTGATCTACGCCAGGACACGGCTAACTCACAGATCGAGCCCTGAAACAACCTCTGGGCTGATCTACGCCAGGACACGGCTAACTCACGGATCGAACTGGAATTAAGCGTGTACGTTGAGTTTTGGGAAGCTAGTGAGGAAAATCGGAATCCGGGGAAAACCCTGAATCAAAGGAGAAACTTAACAAACTCTACTCACATGTGATGCCAAGTCCAGTAATCGAACCCAAGACCCCAAAATGTGAGATCAGAGGCCAGTGTATTACTGCTACACCACCCACCCTCGATTCCCCATTAACTAACGCGACGAATTCTCTTATCATGAATATTCATGAGAACGAAAAACACGTGACTAACCTGCTATATTAATGACGTCAGCATAGGCTGAAATGAAAAAAAAAAAAACCAAGATATTAATTTACTAATACTTTGATTTTCGAAATATTCTTTTCTGAGGTGTTGTTGAGTGTTTTTGTTTATTTTGGGGTAATTATTTTTTGTTTTTCACGTTGTTGTTTTCTTTCGTTGTTGCTTTCATTTTCTGTTTCGAAATATACTATTTTATGTTATTTTTGAGAAAATTCAAATCCAACTCCTGCAGCTTATAAAAACAATGTTAATTGAAATTTAGAATCAATTCCCCCGAAGTTTTCAAACTACAATAGATTTAAACCAGATATTTTGGCAAAAATATAAGTTAACTGAATATATTTGGGTTTTCTATAAGACTGGATTCTCGAGTCATTCAGTTGTTACTGTGATATGCAATAGCGATACCAAAGAAGATTCTCGAAAGATTTTTTCCACTTTAGTCCTCTCTCTGTCTCTGTCTCTGTCTCTGTCTCTCTTTCTCTCTGTCTCTCTCTCTCTGTTCGTTAAAAAAAGCCTTGTTGGTAAACTACTATTGAAACTGAAACTGGTATCAATGAACTGTTTTCCAAGGCAGTTTGCCAATATATATATATATATATATATATAAATTATTGCAGTGTTTGTCACACACTATTATATAGGTCTAATCAGCTTACCTGTAAATGCCAAAACGGCGAATATCACGAGGAAAAGTTTCCCCATCTTCGATCCTCTGTGGAGAAAATATCAGACAAATGAAATAAAATTAAAATCAAATAAATGGGATTTAGCAGTGGCATTTCTACAAAGTAGCTATTCGTCCACTCAAATTCCTATTGGGACTTGATTACATATAACACTAGTACAAAATCTTTGAATTATTTTCAAAATTGTTTTATTTCTAAGATAGATTTATCTACTCAAAAATGAAAAGAAAAAAAAAAAAAAAAATAGTGTACTTTTTCTTGCTTCTTAATATTTTGTAACAAAATCTTCTTAATAAGTTTGAACAAAATCTATTATTCTTTGGCAGATGTATCTATTAAGAAGTGAAAAAAGCTTTAATGGTTCTTAAAATGTTTGGACATTTTAAAAACCCGGCATTATCCTGCTGAAAAATTGTTTACGAAAATGGAAAAAAAAAGTTCTCTATTTCTTTAAGACTAAAAATTTTGTTTAAAGATATATCGATCATCATTTCAATAAAAAGGTAAGAAAATTTGTTAAAATTGTTAAAATTTTCTTAAAGGGTTTTTGATGAACTTTTTGAAAAGATTTTATGTTCAACTTCACTTACCTCTGTTGACCTCTACTTTACAGCGAAGTCGTTCTTAACTATGTCGAAGTGAACAGCCTTCCTAACTCAATAGCTATTGACGAGGCATTAAGAGCTTTGTTACCAAGGTGATAGAAATTCGATCGTTACTATAGTGATATAGTTCCACGGCAATGGACATAATAAGCGGTTAATGACAAATAAGAATCAAGTGCATGATTCTCTTATCACCATGATAACTCCTAAGTAGTTTATAATATTGCTTATTGATAACCATTTTTAATACTTTTGTGTCGCAAATTGAAAAAAAAAAATCATTAAAAAATTTTCTTAAATCAAAATTATTAAGCCTAAATTTAACGCTGATTTCAAATCTGGAAAGAAAACATAGTTGTCCAGAGGTATTTTTCGAGATCTTCACGATTTAACACAGGCGTATCAACAAGTTTTTGAAAAAAAAGAGCAATTTTAAACTATCTACGAAAACATTTCAATTTTTTTTACCTTTTTGCATTTTTCTCTTTTAATTTCATGCATTTTATTGTCTATATTTCTAGATTCTTAGATAACAATGATGTTGCAAATTCATTATTAACATTTAAAAAAACTTTGAAAACCTAAGAAAAATTGAAAGTTTTTCTTTACAAATAAAAACATTTTTTTCGTCAAAATTGGAATCAAAACTCGAAAGGAATTTTTTTTCGTAAACTTTAAAACGTTGTTTCTTGAAATAAAAAAGTTTATCACTAAAATATGAAATCAAAACTTTTTCAATTTCAAATGTACTTCTACTCAAAAACCAAGTACTAAAAATATTCTACAAGTTTATAAAAAGAAAATACAACATTTATCTTACTGCGACTCTCAATATTCTGCGAACTCAGACATTTCAACGGCTTGTTGTGAAATTGGTTTTTCGCTGCCGTCAATCAAAACTAATCAGTCGGTACCTTTTATGTCTTTGACTGGCGGCAGTGAAAAACCAAATTTCAACGGGAAACTCGCAACTACCGAGTTCGCAGAATATTGAGAATCGCAGTAACGCTTGACGACAAATTCCCAGGATTTTACTTTTCCAAAGCACAAATCTTTCAAATGAGTTATGGTTACTTTTATCGACCATTAAATCTTAACGACTAAAGCCACTTTTTGACCAATAAATCACAGAAACGTAGTTTATAATATTTACGTGAGTTTTTCTAGGATATTATATTGGTAATGGGCAATCGAGCACGATTAAGTTGATAAATATTCGGTTGCTTGGTGAGACGAATGAGATTTGGATTTCATTCTGGTGGATAATGACAATTGCCGATAATGATTTTTTTCACGAAAAAAAAAATGTGAAAAAATGACCAACCATAAATTTAAATTTTCTGAGAAAAAAATATCAGAGAATGTGAAACTTGATAAAAGAAGCATGGGAGAAAGGAAGGAAGAATGGAAGAAAGGAACGAAGGAGGGAACTTCATTTACTCATATAAATCAAGAAAATACAACGCACAAAGTTAGGAAAAATTTTTCACAAATTTCTGCGAACACACAAAACCTGCTTTTGTGAGGCCTATTAGATACTGTGTTAATAAAGAAAATATGAAAGAATGAGCCTTAAGTTTCAAGAGTAAGTTTAAATTTACATTTTGACATTTTAAAAGTCAATTCGTACGGCAAGTTTGCATATTTTTACAATAGCACGAAGAAGTTTTTAACTAATTTTCTTTCAGGCTTTTCACTCGTATTTTTACTCGTGTTGTGTGTCAGACCATTTCATAGGTTTTTTCAGAGTTCGAGGAACAAACATTACTATATAAAGCATGATGAACAAAATATATAGATAAAATACTTAAACAAGTGAGAATTAACAGTGGATTCCACAGAGTGGCTCTTCTTCCACTGCATTCAAAATGAATTTTGAAGTTGATTTTTGCGGAGGGAGGAAAACCAGAGAACCCGGAGAAAAACCCTCGAAGCACAGGAGAAAACAAACAAGCAGCTCTTATCAACGACTCCAATCTAAGCAGGACTCGAACCCGGGTCTCCTTGGTGAAAAGCGAGCGCTCTCACCGCTACATCACATGTGCTTTCTCAAAGCTGTAGACCACAATGCACCATGTTCGCTAATTTGGAAAAATTCTGTATCGATAGCGATAAATGTTTTGACTATCAGTAATTATAATCAACAAAATGTCTCTGTTTTTTTCTATCAAACCTGTGACCCTCGTTTCAGGATCGCTAATTGAAATTTAGAAGGCGATTTTTGTGGAGGAAAGAAAACCGGGGAAAAATCCTTGAAGCACAGGAGAGAACCAACTAGAAACTTATCCAGTATCGCGTGGAAACGAACACGTAAAAATAAATCACGAAAAAACAACCTCAATTGTATCCCTAGAGTTATTAGCGTTCGTTGGTAGATTCTTACGTCTTTGATGTAGTTTCCTCGGTGATAAGTTATGCCAGAGGTGTTTTTATTTTTATCATTTATCATATTTTGCGGTTAATGGTCGTGATTTTGGTCACAGCTAGTTATGCGCTGACGTCTAAGAAAATCGTTTTGAACATTATTTATGTGCCTGTGGAAATTAATTGTCGTGTGAATATTATGAGAAATAGAAATTTTAGAAGCAAAGATACGAAAGCTTTCTAAATAAGAGGGTCCTGAATGGGGATCCTAATCCCATTTCCCAGCCCAAAAGCCAGTCCTAGTCATGCAGAATCTCAGTCCGAGTTATAGAGTTAGAGTTAGAGATTTTGTAAAATCCCAATCCCTTTAATAATCCCAGTCCCAGTGCATGAAATCCCATTTTCCCAGCTTCACAGAATGCGAACCCTTCCTCCCATTTTACCCCTTCGGACCCTTAAATAAAATTCAATACAAGTACCTTCTTACAGCGACCAGCTCTGATATCAGAGGTTAGAGCAAGAAACCCCCATAGAACGACCTCCTCTCTTTGATCGACCATCCCTCTTTGATCGACCATCCCTCTTTGATCGACCATTCCTCTTAGAACAAGCAGACCTCCTTGATCGACCATTCCTCTTAGAACAAGCAGACCTCCTTGATCGACCATTCCTCTTAGAACAAGCAGACCTCCTTGATCGACCATCCCTCTTAAAACAAGCAGACCTCCTTGATCGACTATCCCTCTGTGATCCACCAGCCGTATTTACTGAATAAAGCCGAGTTATTTCAGAAAGACCGTGGGATTCGGCCGTAGATCATAGCTATAAAATGCACTGAGTTTGTAGTATTTGAATAAAAGAAGAAACGTTTATAACAACGGGGGAAAATACCAAGAGAATTCGACAAAATGTAACTGAATTCTCTGCTCCGACTAATAGATGCTGTAGGTAAGTTGAATTTGTAAAAGAATAGAACAAGCCGTCTACAATAGGTGAATTTTCAAGTTTTACTTTTGTTTATTCCAATCCCATTTGGTTGATAACCTTCCGATAACTTTGGATTACAAACATTTCTTTCCTTAAAATCTTTGACAATAAAATTATTTTTAATACCGTACCATTTAAAATTTTTTTTACCCCACGTTTATTGTCGAGAATTTACGGATTTTTCCCCATCAAAAATCTTTCCCAGTTAAACTTTTTACGATTATTTAATGAAGTACTCGTTCAACAGACTGCTTGGCTTACGACCAATGACTTCCAAGGATTTTTCACCGCCTTTTTCATCATTTGTTTCCTCTTCCAATAGCGTGCGGCTGGAACTTTCTTCCACAGTCCCCTCTCGGACATTATCCGGGACATTTTCATCAAGTCGTTTCCCGCCACGGCTTTCTTGATCTGCGCATGCGTACCTGATAGTCTACGGTGGTCGTTATTGGCAACCAGATCGATGAGGACGGCTTTGATTCCTGGATGAAGATTTTTCCAGTTTTTCTTTGCAGGTCCTTTGTCGTTGAAGATTTTCCTTGCTTTACGCTCATTTAGTTTGCAAATTCTTTTCAGTTCTTTGTCCTCTGCCTCTGAAATCTGGAAATTAGAAAACGAGTCTTCAGTTAGCAAAAAAAAAACACAATGGAAATATGTTTAAAATTAGAATCTTATACATAAATATCCGATAAGCTTTCGAAGGCTTAAATATGAGCCTCTGGCCGGGTCGGGAGAAGAAGCAGTAACTCCCTGCAGTCGACATAAATAAACAAATAAATAATGTGACATTTAACCCGAAACAATGGCTTCAAGTCAAGGTTTGACTTGATGTGTTCATATGCGTTCAATTTTTTTATGTTTTATCGTGATGTTGAAAGCAGTACTGCACCGTGTTTCTGAGCGAGTCTTAAGTTTATAAGACGCATACAAGCAAGTGAAGAAATATTTCACCATTCAACTATTCTCGTCATGTGAAATCTATACTGAAAGTATTATACCAGTTCGTATAACAGGGTCGAGAAATGTTTAACTATGTGCGCAGTATTAATTTCGGCGCGGCTAATATATGATGTGGTCACTATTGCGCTACGACACTCTATCACGTAGCATCCAGATCACGCGACATCACGAACACGAGATGTCAAGAAGAAGTAGCAACATACCTCAACATTTTTCTTGATATCTCGCCTGGACCGTTTACTAATGATCGCAGAAGACGAAACTGTAATGGATGAAATACGAAAAAATATATAATTGACAGTAGGCATGATGACGATGATGATGATGATGATGATGATGATGATGATGATGATGATGATGATGATGATGATGATGATGATGATGATGATGATGATGATGATGATGATGATGATGATGGTGCTTATGATGATAATGATGATGATGATGATGATGATGATGGTGCTTATGATGACGATGATGATGGTGATGATGGTGATGATGATGATGATGATGGTGGTGGTGGTGATGATGATGATGGTGGTGATGATGATGGTGCTTATGATGACGATGATGATGGTGATGATGGTGATATGATGATGATGATGATGGTGGTGGTGGTGATGGTGATGATGATGATGATGATGGTGGTGATGATGATGGTGCTTATGATGACGATGATGATGGTGATGATGGTGATATGATGATGATGATGATGGTGGTGGTGGTGATGGTGATGATGATGGTGGTGATGGTGATGGTGATGGTGATGATGATGATGATGGTGCTTATGATGATAATGATGATGATGATGATGATGATGATGGTGCTTATGATGACGATGATGATGGTGATGATGATGATGATGATGATGATGGTGGTGGTGGTGATGGTGATGATGATGATGATGATGGTGATGGTGATGGTGATGGTGATGATGATGATGGTGCTTATGATGATGATGATGATGATGATGATGATGATGATGATGAGGATGATGATGGTGCTTATGATGACGATGATGATGGTGATGATGGTGATGATGATGATGATGGTGGTGGTGGTGATGGTGATGATGATGATGATGATGATGGTGGTGATGGTGATGGTGATGGTGATGATGATGATGGTAATAGTGATGATGATGGTGATGGTGATGAAGTTGATGATGATGATGATGATGATGATGATGATGATGATGATGATGATGATGATGATGATGATGATGTTGATCCACATAAATATGGATACAACCAAAATAAAGAATCTTATTCTCAAGACCACGTGTCATTCCTTAAAATTCGGGGTTTTTGGCCTGTTGAAGTTGAAAACGTGTATGGTTCCGGAATGACATTTGGAAGGTTGTTGAGCGGTTTTTGTGCGCGCGCACATCGTGGGCTCAAATTGAGCGTTCAAAAGTAGTCAGTAAGCATTCTTCCTTTTAAATCGTAAAAAACTTGTATTTTTTATTTAAAAAGAATAGCGGGTTGTTATTGATAATGAGCTTTCCAGCTCCTAGACCTATGGTTTGTATGGTAGCATAACTAATGGCTGATTGATAGTGAGCTCCTAGACCTATGGTCTGTATGGTAGCATAACTAATGGCTGATTGATAGTGAGCTCCTAGACCTATGGTCTGTATGGTAGCATAACTAATGGCTAATTTTGTCAACTATATTTCAGTCTATTAACTGTAGATTATTTGATTACTGACTTGTCGTCCATCTCTCCATTATTGTTGACACTATAGTCGTGGTAGGTGGGTAACTCGTGGTGGTAGTTCTATCCCTTGTTATTCTTCTTAAGGTCGTGGTAGATGGGTAACTCGTGGTGGTAGTTCTATCCCTTGTTATTCTTCTTAAGGTCGTGGTAGATGGGTAACTCGTGGTGGTAGTTCTATCCCTTGTTATTCTTCTTAAGGTCGTGGTAGATGGGTAACTCGTGGTGGTAGTTCTATCCCTTGTTATTCTTCTTAAGGTCGTGGTAGATGGGTAACTCGTGGTAGTACCATATCCATCTGGCGGAGAAGATAAATAATGTCATAAAACTATGGATGATAAATATAAAAAGCATACAACCACCCATCCCATGCATCATTGTCATCACCATCATCACCATCATCATCATCATCACCATCACCATCATCATCACCATCATCACCATCACCATCATCATCATATTTGTCATCATAGCGATAAACTCTACTCACAAGTTGTCGATAGCGTTGTTGTGGATCCTAAAACAAGAAACACATGCATCAAGGATAAAAAGATTTAGATCCATCCTGATTGACAATAGATACTATGATTTTTATATATTGTAATGGGATCAGCCATGTCTATGTGATCTTGCCGAAGACCAACAAGTAACACGACTCCCATATGATGGCAAGTCTGATTATTGAACACAACAATACAGCGATTCTAATTCACTACCTCATTTCTTCATGCATTTGATAAGAAAAAAATTCATTTTGGACACTTTTGTGTTGAAGCTAAAAATACATGTGAGATGAATAAATTATCTCTGTGAGTGACGTTGAAGCCACTAAACTGTTGCAAAGCTCACTTCAGATGAATAGTTTTTTTATTCGTGGAAATTGGTCACTTATCACTCCAATTCAATAAATACTGATTTTATAAAAATAATTTCTAATTTTCCAAGTCATTTCTTAATGCATTCGAGAAGAAAAAAACGCAGTTTTTGAAACTATTGAGTTGAAGCTCAAACGTGACGTCAAAACAGCTCAATTTGGAGGGCAAAACAAAAGAATTTCAATCTCCTGAGAAATGGACCCTATTGTTTTGTCCTCCAAATTGAGCTGTATTACGACGTGCTGCAACGGGTCTATACTTCAGATAGATACATTTTTTTGTTCCTGGAAAATAGAACCTGGAGAAAAACCCTCGAAGCAAAGGAGAGAACCATGAAGCAACTCAACTCACATACGACACCGCGCCCAAGAATTGAGCCCGAGTTTCATTGGTGAGAGGCGAAGCATTAGCGGCGCCACCACCCGTGCTCCCCAATAATTTTAAGTATATACTTAACTCACCAAATTCACAGATGCTACCAGAGTATCCTTGTCTACAGTCACAGATATACCCCTCTCTCTGTTCACGGCAATATCCTCCATTCTGACAAGGATTACGAAGGCAGTAGTCGGTATCTGGAGAATGAGATCACAGATGTTAAATCAACTGTCGATAACGAAAACTTTCAAAAACTTAACCGATGCACTGAAAGAACATCCACAAGGACAAAAGACATGGCCGCCATGTTGGATGACATAACAAAAGAAACCAAGACCAAATCCTTTGTTCAAGTCAGCCATAACAAAAGAAACCAAGACCAAATCCTTTGTTCACGTCATCCAACATGGCGGCTATGACGTCACATGCACAAGGACAAAAGACATGGCTGCCATGTTGGATGACATAACAAAAGAAACCAAGACCAAATCTTTTGTTCAAGTCATCCAACATGGCGGCTATGACGTCACATGCACAAGGACAAAAGACATGACCGCCATGTTGGATGACATAACAAAAGAAACCAAGACCAAATCTTTTGTTCAAGTCATCCAACATGGCGGCTATGACATCACACGCTACCCCAGAATAGTAAACACTTACAGTAGCCACAGTTTGGACCACCGAACCCTATACGGCAATAACACTGTCCATTTGAAAGACACGTTCCTCCATGTAGGCAGTGGCAAGAAGAGGCTGCAGAAAGAATATATGCAGATTTAACATTAATTCTATATCTGTTGAGTCACACTGTATTTTTTTTACGTTTTACTTTTAAGTACTATTTACTCGATGGAGTCGAGGTCAAGGCAGGCGTTGAAGTTATTGCTGTAACGAATATTTGAAGATATAATCATTAGCTAGAAATTCTCAGTTGACAAGGCTTTGTTAATTCAAACTAAGTTCATACGAAATCGAGGCTAACCCTGAGCAACAGAAAATTCAAAACTGAAGTATATATCGCCATTTATTCACTACCCATAATGCATTGCTTTTATCTGTAAAATACTGATTATCAGTTCATTCTGAGTTATTTTCCCACATTCAGAACATCAAGTTTAGTGTTACAGAAGAATGTATTGACTCATGAAGAAGTTCTCAAAATTTACTTTAAAGACTTCTCTGGTTGTTTCTTATATGTATTGTTTGATATCATCAGATACATTTCCAATATCTTCCAATCAGACTTCAGTATATGACCAAAACCGCAAATTTTTTATGGGAACGGAGTGAAAATGGCGAATAGCCTTATAGTAGCATAGCCAATTAGATTGCAGGATTTCTAACAGTCCTTTCCAGTTGATCTGAGAAAAAATATTAGCCAATCAGAATCGAGAAAATTTGCTAAACTGAGGTGTCATCCGACTCGGGAAATGGTTATTTCTTTATTTTATTTTCCCACTCAATAATGAATATCATAGTAAATGTATGTAAAATCTCAAAAACCTCTCCTGAAAAAATCTAGATTTATCTCAGATATAAACTTGTCGATTTTTGGTGGCTTCATGACATCTCAGATTTACAGTGACGTTATTTCTACGTCTCTATTTTAGATCAGCTGGTTGCTTTTGTCAAAAATATTTCAGTGTATCAACTGTAGATTATGCTCGTACTGACCTGCAGTCCATCTCTCCATTGTTGTTCTTCTTGAGGGCGTGGTAGATGGGTAACCCGGGATGGTAGTACCATATCCATCTGGCGGAGCAGAAAAATAATGTCATAAAACTGTGTATGATAATATATTCTCATATATTATCATTATCATCACCACCAATATCATCGTCATCGTCATCGTCATCGTCATCGTCATCGTCATCGTCATCGTCATCGTCATCGTCATCGTCATCGTCATCGTCATCGTCATCGTCATCGTCATCGTCATCGTCACCATCATCCTAACCATCATCATCATCACCATCACCATCACCATCACCATCACCATCACCATCACCATCACCATCACCATCACCATCATCAACATCATTATCATCATCATTAACATCATTATCGATATCATCACTATTATCATCACCATCATCATCACTACCATTATCCTGTATTTTGATTGGCAGTATTTTCAAGAAGATAAGATTCAGGCCCTATTTACTTCGGAGGAGGATAATCCTTTAACTACGATCTTCCTTGCAGGCAAATCAACCCTGTGTTCAGTTCACACGAGGAACGAGGCAGGAAGATCCTACTGCTAGGAATACCCTAGTACCCGAAAAAAGCCTGCGAATGTGCATGTAAACAGAACGCGATAAATATATATCCCGTTGGTAGATTCAACTGCGAAGGTTGCAGGTTGATTAGCCTAGCTCTAGGATAAACCTTCTCGAATGTAAGGGCCTTACTTACAAGAGACATCGCAGTGTCGGCCAGTAAATCCTGCTAAACACTGACAGTAGTATCCCGCTCCATTCGATGTTCTAATGCATGTCCCACCATTACCACAAGGACGCATGAGATCGCATATGTGGTCCTCTATTGCTGTAGGAATAAAGATATGATTGGGTTTTATTCTATTCTACACTGCCTTGTAAAGTCAATATTTTACTTCTAAATCTCGGGGAGTGGTTGCTCAATTCTCCCGAGCCAGGGGCTCACGTATAAAGCGTTCGAAGGTGCGCCCTTTACCCCCTCAAGCTATCAGTGCTCCTTATTACGTGTATTTAAAGCTAAAGCTACACAGAACAGAATGAAGTCACAACAGAAGTGGAGATCCAGAGGATCGAACCGTGGACCTCTAGCTCCGAAGGCCGCGCTCTACCCCATTGAACTATGTCTTGTGCCATAGCTCCCCCTCCCCATACACACCTCTCGCTCCAGTGGTGGTCCAATTCGATCTGTGAGTTAGCCGTGCCCTGACTTAGATCGGCCCAGAGGTTGTTCCAGGTTTCTATCTGTGAGTTAGCCGTGCCCTGACTTAGATCAGCCCAAAGGTTGTTTCAGGGTTCTATCAGTGAGTTAGCCATGCCCTGACTTTGATCAGCCCAGAGGTTGTTTCAGGGTTTGATCTGTGAGTTAGCTGTGCCCTGACTTAGATCAGCCCAGAGGTTGTTTCAGGATTCAATCAGTGAGTTAGCCATGCCCTGACTTATATCAGCCTAGAGGTTGTTTCAGGGTTCAATCTGTGAGTTAGCCGTGCCCTGACTTAGATCAGCCCAGAAGTTATTTCAGGGTATCGATAAAATCTGAATCTTTTTAAGGAAATGCTGAGCATACATTCTACGATATTTTATTCTGGCTAATATTATCCATGTCAAGAGTGGCGTAATATCAGTAAAACATTGGGCTTCCGGCGAGCAATGTACGCAAGTCCTACAATTCTCGTCACTGGTCCGATTTCTAGAGACACAACATGTTAATACAGTTTGCTTGATGTGTTTTTTTCTCCAGTTTTCCAAACCCCCCAAAAAATCAATTTTTTTATTGTTGATATATTGAGTTGTATGCATAGAATATTGATGCAGAATGAGCCAAACTGGAAATAAGGGTGCGTCCATTATGTATGGCAGAGAGCGAGGGGGGGGGGGGGGGGGGGAGGTGAAATTAAGGGGGGACCTGAAAATTTTTAATCATTAACATGGGGGAAAGGGGGTTGAGAATTATTATCAGAATCGAGGGGGTATGTTTTGGGGGGGAGGGTGGGGGGGATGAATAATTTTTTAGCCTTGCCCGGGGGGTGTTACTATTTTTGAAGTGACTGCAAGGGGGGGGGGGGGGGGACCAAAAACATTTTTAGTCGTTTAATTCACCTGCCCCCCCTGTCATACATTATGAACGCAGCCTAAAATGAATGTAACTACTATTATAACTCACAAGTTTCTCGATGACCTTGGGAGGAAGTTGTCGATGGCCGAACTGTGAATAACAAAGGAAGCACAATAACGGTTATACTAGTAGGACAGAAGGACAGACGTACTATTTTTGGAAGCAACACTGAGAGAATGAATAATACTAAATACTTTCTTTCTTTTACAGCCTTAAGGCCCGTTTATACTAGCAACTTTGTCGCGCGACTTGAGCGGCGATTTTATGGCGATTTCACGGCGATGATCGCAGCTACGTCGCCGCCAATTCAAACATGATCGAAATTTAGTGCAACTCGCTACGATTTGGGTCGCGATAAAATCGCCATTGAAATCGCCGCTCAAGTTGCGCGATAAATTTGCTAGTGTAAACGGGCCTTTAGATCATGCGTTGTAGTAAATCAGTACTGAATATGGAGTTGAAGCTCACTAAATGTTAATTAGAATTTGCAGCGTAGCGATAAATGCTTTTCGTATAGTTACTTTAAATTCTTTGGCGAATAATCATGGTGGTGGAAATGATAATGATTTTAAATAATAATGATAATAATAATAATAATAATAATAATAATAATAATAATGATGATGATAATAATAATAATAATAATAATAATAATAATAACAATAACAATAATGATAATAATAATAATTTTATTATCGTCTCAAATTCTTATAGCTGGGCCGAGGGCACTACTAATCGGGGAGACCGTGATGATGTTGATGATGATGATGATGGTGATGATGATGATAATGAGGATGATGATGATGATGATGATGGTGATGATGATGATGATGATGATGATGATGATGATGATGATGGTGATGATGATGGTGATGATGATGGTGATGATGATGATGATGATGATGGTGATGATGATGGTGGTGATGGTGGTGATGAAGATGATGGTGATGATGATGGTGATGATGATGGTGATGATGATGGTGGTGATGGTGGTGATGAAGATGATGATGATGATGATGATGGTGGTGGTGGTGGT
Organism: Anthopleura xanthogrammica; assembly: GCA_964019055.1. Classification (NCBI taxonomy): domain Eukaryota; kingdom Metazoa; phylum Cnidaria; class Anthozoa; order Actiniaria; family Actiniidae; genus Anthopleura; species Anthopleura xanthogrammica. Next base: position 9,634,781 of record OZ025222.1, on the reverse strand, counting down.
GATGATGATGATGTTGATGGTGATGGTGATGATGATGATGATGATAATGTTGATGATGATGATGATGATGATAATAGTGATAATGCTAATCATGCTCATCATCATCATCATCACCACCATCACCTACAACTATTGAGTCACGCTCACACTTTTTATTTACTTACTTACACACAGGTACTTACTCGGTGTAGGAGACGGAGAAGAAGTCGAGGAAGATGGAGTTATCGAGACTGTAATGAATGTTGGAAGATATGTTCGTAAGCTACACAGTTCCATGCAGTTACAAGATAATATAATATTGGAAAATATTAGAAGTTAGTTAAAGAAACCTCTGGGCTGATATAAGTCAGGGCAAGGTTAACCCACAGATCAAACCCTGGAACAACTTCTGGGCTGATCAAAGCCGGAGCCATGGCACGGTAATCACACATATCAGAAAATGGTCTATTTCACAAATTGGTTTCATCGTGAGCTAAAAACATTACAAAAACCTTTTAGACATTTTTGAAACCTTTCCTTAGCAACTGTGGCTGGTAAATAGGTAAGTCCCTTCTTAAGGGTGTGTTAGTTATATTTTCTTATAGTGCATTATCTATCAGCAAAAACTTGATGATACATACGACTGTATTCACAGTGTCGACCACTTATTCCTGGGTCACACTGACACCGGTATCCATGAGGCGGTACTTTGATACACTGTCCATTCCGACCACATGGTCGAGACATATCACAGATGTGATCATATATTACTAGAAAACAGAGAAAAAAATATGTCATAAAATTTAGCGATGACGCGGCTTTCCGGCATAATATGTTTTCATTTCAGACCACGTGTCATTCTCTTGAGAAAAATTTCTTTGTTTGAGTTGTATCCATATTCATGTGTCTTCTCGTGTGCAACTGTTAAACAAAGAAATGATACTCTAGGGAATGACACGTGGTCTTGAAAATAAGATTCTTTGTTTGAGTTGTATCCATATTCATGTGTCTTCTCATGTGCAACTGTTAAACAAAGAAATGATACTCTAGGGAATGACACATTACGGCCAATGCAAGCCGATCAAAATGGTTCGCACTTTCGAATTCAGTTTTTTTTCCAGTTTCACTCTATTTGCACTCTAATAAGCGGGAGACACAGATATTTACAATTATCATTCAAATTATTTTTTCCGTCATTTTGATTGGCCGAGAGAACTACAAATAACTGCCTACAAATAACGGTCTGCTCATGCGCATTACGATGCAAAGCTATTTTGCTGCAAATAACGGTCTGCTCGTGCGCAGTAACGTTGCATTTGACAATGGCTCGCTTCCCTTAACTGATAAAACAATGAACTGACTTGTTTGTTATTGTTTGACTTGTGCGCACTGCTCGTCAAATATTAGAAAAAATAATTTGAATGATAAAACAATTATTGAACTCGGTTATCGTAAAATATCGAGATTGGTTAGTGTCTCGCAAGCAATCATTTGCCTCTGCCTTCGGCCACTAACCAATCACGATATTTTGCTCAGCCTCGTCCAATAATTGCTTAGTATTTGAAATTTGCCAAAAACATGAAAACGAGTCTGGTCGGCTTTGTTTCTCATACATGAATTAATAAAGTAATATTAGAATGATGTAAGCTTTCAGGTATCCATGCTAAAGGGAGCTGGAGTATATACTTAGGAAATCCACAATACTAAAGGTTTTCGAAAGTCATTCAGCGTCGAAAAGTTAAGAAAAATTTACAGCCAAGAAAATAACAGCTAATGGCAACAAATATTGAAGTAAGTCGTCTTTACATCTGTGATTTTGCATTCCAAAAAAATAAAACCTCCAAAGATTATCTACCCGATAACTCAAGATCTTAGGAAGGTGCTGAAATCTACAATTTCCAGAAATATGTTTCGTTGACCCTTTCTTTCAAGGTACTCACTTGTGGCAGACGCAGTAGATGTCAAGTAAGGCGTTGGAGTTATTGAGGCTGTAATGAATATTAGAAGATATGATAGTTAGCTATAAATGCCAAGTCACAAGAAAGAATGTCGAATATATTGCAAGTTCGTTTCGAACCCTGAAACAACCTCTGGGCTGATCTAAGTCAGGGCATGGCTAACTCACAGATTGAACCCTGAAACAACCTCTGGGTTTGCTCATGCCGAGTCCAGAACCGAACATGAGACCCCAGAGGTAACTCGAAATGCAACAGAAGAGGCAAAGCAAGAGATAGAAAGAGAAAGCAAGGAAAATAAAGGTCAAGTTGGTGAAGGTTAGAAATATTTACTAAATTGATCTCAAATACTTACATGATGAAATACATGTGTACTGATCAGGAGAAATTTTGGAGCATGAAGCCATGGACCCACAGGCATGTGCTCTTGTACACGGATTGTCTGTTGTCATCGAATTAAAAGCAGTTATAAAATACCAATAAAAAGGGGAAGATTGATCACTAGATACAGCTAGGGCTTTTTTATCAGAGGGCTCAAGGACACCCATAGTTGTATGTTTGTAAGTATGTGGTCGTTTCTGTTTTTTGTTTTTTGTTTGTGGTTGTTTCTGTTTGTTGTTTTGTGTGTGGTTGTTTTTTATTGTTTGTTTGATTGTGGTGTTTCTGTTTGTTTGTTTGTATGTGATTGTTTCTGTTTGTTTGTGAGTGTTTGTTTCTGTTTGTTTGTGATTGTTTCTGTTTGTTTGTTTGATTGTGGTGTTTCTGTTTGTTTGTTTGTATGTGATTGTTTCTGTTTGTTTGTGAGTGTTTTTTTGTTTGCATTTGTTTATGTTTATATTCTTTTTCTGTTCATTTGTTAATCATTTGTTTCGTGTTTGTGTTTGTTTGCATATGTTGACATCAATTTCTGTTTGTGAATTGTTTTGTTTAAGTTTATGTTTGTTCGTGGTTGTTTATTGTTTGTTTTACAATCAAACAAATTACAAAATTACGTTCAAATTCGCATCTTGGTCCAAAATAGGCTAACGAGAAGCAAGAACAGGTACCACCAACACATCTTCCATGGTTGGGAACACAAGAACATGCTGGAAAGGAAACGGTAGCAGGAATTATCAGTAACATGGCTGTCCTATCCTATATGATGATGATGATGATGATGATGATGATGATGATGATGATGATGATGATGATGATGATGATGATGATGATGATGATGATGATGATGATGATGATGATGATGATGATGATGATGATGATGATGATGATGATGATGATGATGATGATGATGATGATGATGATGATGATGATGATGATGATGATGATGATGATGATGATGATGATGATGATGATGATGATGATGATGATGATGATGATGATGATGATGATGATGATGATGATGATGATGATGATGATGATGATGATGATGATGATGATGATGATGATGATGATGATGATGATGATGATGATGATGATGATGATGATGATGATGATGATGGTGGTGGTGGTTGTGATGATGATTATTATGTTAATGATGATGATGTTGATGAAGATGATGATGATTATGTTGATGTAGAAGATGATGATGATAATGATTATGTTGATGATGATGATAATGATGATGATAATAGTGATAATGCTAATCATGCTCATCATCATCATCATCACCATCATCACCACCACCACCTACAACTATTAAGTGACGCTCACACTTTTTACTTACTTACTTACACACAGGTACTTACTCGGTGTAGGAGACGGAGAAGAAGTCGAAGAAGATGGAGTTATCGAGACTGTAATGAATGTTGGAAGATATGTTTGTAAGCTCAGTTCCATGCAGTTACAATATAATATAATAATTTAAAACATTAGAAGTTAGTTAAAGTAACCTCTGGGGTGATCTAAGTCAGGGCAAGGCTAACCTACAGATCAAACCCTGGAACAACCTCTGGGCTGATCTAAGTCAGGGCATGGCGCACTCACAGATCAAACCTTGGAACAACCTCTGGGCTGATCTAAGTCAGGGCAAGGCTAATCCACAGATCAAACCCTGGAACAACTTCTGGGCTTCACAAATTGGTTTCATCATGAGCTTAAAACACTAGAAAAACCTCTTAGGCATTTTTAAATCCTTTCCTTAGCAACTGTGGCTGGTAAATAGGTAAGTCCCTTCTTAAGGGTGTGTTAGTTATGTTTTCTTATAGTGCATTATCTAATCTATAAGCAAAAACTTGATGATACATACGACTGTATTCACAGTGTCGACCACTTATTCCTGGGTCACACTGACACCGGTATCCATGAGGCGGTACTTTGATACACTGTCCATTCCGACCACATGGTCGAGACATATCACAGATGTGATCATATATTACTAGAAAACAGAGAAAAAAATATGTCATAAAATTTAGCGATGACGCGGCTTTCCGGCATAATATGTTTTCATTTCAGACCACGTGTCATTCTCTTGAGAAAAATATTCTTTGTTTGAGTTGTATCCATATTCATGTGTCTTCTTGTGTGCAACTGTTAAACAAAGAAATGATGACACGTGGTCTTGAGAATAGGATTCTTTGTTTGAGTTGTATCCATATTCATGTGTCTTCTCATGTCCAACTGTTAAACAAAGAAATGATACTCTAGGGAATGACACATGGTCTTGAGAATAAGATTCTTTGTTTGAGTTGTATCTATATTCATGTGTCTTCTCATGTGCAACTGTTAAACAAAGAAATGATACTCTAGGGAATGACACATTACGGCCAATGCAAGCCGATCAAAATGGTTCGCACTTTCGAATTCAGTTTTTTTTTCCAGTTTCACTCTATTTGCACTCTAATAAGCGAGAGACATAGATATTTACAATTATCATTCAAATTATTTTTTCCGTCATTTTGATTGACCGAGAGAACTGCAAATAACTGCCTACAAATAACGGTCTGCTCATGCGCATTACGATGCAAAGCCATTTTGCTGCAAATAACGGTCTGCTCATGCGCAGTAACGTTGCATTTGACAATGGCTCGCTTCCCTTAACTGATAAAACAATGAACTGACTTGTTTGTTATTGTTTGACTTGTGCGCACTGCCCGTCAAAAAAAAAAATAATAATTTGAATGATAAAACAATTATTGAACTCGGTTATCGTAAAATATCGAGATTGGTTAGTGTCTCGCAAGCAATTATTTGCCTCTGCCTTCGGCCACTAACCAATCACGATATTTTGCTCAGCCTCGTCCAATAATTGCTTAGTATTTGAAATTTGCCAAAAGCATGAAAACGAGTCTGGTCGGCTTTGTTTCTCATACATAAATTAATAATATAATATTAGAATGATGTAAGCTTTCAGGTATCCATGCTAAAGGGAGCTGGAGTATATACTTAGGAAATCCACAATACTAATGGTTTTCGAAAGTCATTCATCGTCGAAAAGTTAAGAAAAATTTACAGCCAAGAAAATAACAGCTAATGGCAACAAATATTGAAGTAAGTCGTCTTTACATCTGTGATTTTGCATTCCAAAAAAATAAAACCTCCAAAGATTATCTACCCGATAACTCAAGATCTTAGGAAGGTGCTGAAATCTACAATTTCCAGAAATATGTTTCGTTGACCCTTTCTTTCAAGGTACTCACTTGTGGCAGACGCAGTAGATGTCAAGTATGGCGTTGGAGTTATTGAGGCTGTAATGAATATTAGAAGATATGATAGTTAGCTATAAATGCCAAGTCACAAGAAAGAATGTCGAATATATTACAAGTTCGTTTCGAACCCTGAAACTCTGGGCTGATCTAAGTCAGGGCATGGCTAACTCACAGATTGAACCCTGAAACAACCTCTGGGCTGATCTAAGTCAGGGCATGGCTAACTCACAGATTGAACCCTGAAATAACCTCTGGGCTGATCTAAGTCAGGGCACGGCTAACTCACAGATAGAACCCTGAAACAACCTCTGGGCTGATCTAAGTCAGGGCATGGCTAACTCACAGATAGAACCCTGAAATAACCTCTGGGCTGATCTAAGTCAGGGCACGGCTAACTCACAGATAGAACCCTGAAACAACCTCTGGGCTGATCTAAGTCAGGGCACGGCTAACTCACAGATAGAACCCTGAAACAACCTCTGGGCTGATCTAAGTCAGGGCATGGCTAACTCACAGATAGAACCCTGAAATAACCTCTGGGCTGATCTAAGTCAGGGCATGGCTAACTCACAGATAGAACCCTGAAATAACCTCTGGGCTGATCTAAGTCAGGGCACGGCTAACTCACAGATAGAACCCTGAAACAACCTCTGAGCTGATCTAAGTCAGGGCACGGCTAACTCACAGATAGAACCCTGAAACCTCCTCTGGGCTGATCTAAGTCAGGGCATGGTTAACTCACAGATAGAACCCTGAGACAACCTCTGGGCTGATCTAAGTCAGGGCATGGCTAACTCACAGATAGAACCCTGAAACAATGATGACTGTGATGTCATCGCAGAGTTTGAGTATCATCATCATGCTCGTGGTTTCCACAATGTTTGCTGTAAATTTGGTGTGTCATATAATGGCCAGTGTTTAGTATTACGAGTAAAACAAATATACTCTGCGATGATGTCACAGTCATTAATATATTGGAAATATAAACCTTCATAACTTAAAGACGCAACACTCAAATGAAGAAATATTTCACCATTCAACTATTCACTTCATGTAGAATCAATACTGAAAGTATTGTATCAGGGTTTAGGTGCACTTTAAAGAAACGTGGAATATACTCTGCCTATGCCGCTAAAGCGGAAATGTCTGATACATTTATAAAGAAGTACGAAAAACGTCAAAAGGCGGGAAATCAATTGTCACGTGACGTTATGCTTACCTAGGCCACATCGATGTCCAGTGAAAGGCATTGGACAGATGCATTTGAATGCATTAGGAATCTTAACACATGTCCCTCCATTATGGCAAGGTTCTTGTATGTACTGTTTAATAAACGAGCAGGAGTGTTTTATCGGGATTTAAAACACGAGGCGTAGCCGAGTGGTTTTAAGCCCGATAAAACACGATCTGCGAGTTTATTGAACAGCTTAAAAAACCTTGAGGTGTATCTTCGCATTTTCTACTGAATTTTTGACGAATGAACCAAGTTTACCAGAGAAAATCCGAGTTAAAGTTTATGCAAATGAAGAGAATGTTTTATCAGATTTAAAACCTCCTCCACGGACAATGATTTCTATTGTGTTTTCCTCATTAAATATTTATGAGTTTTTTAAATCACAATAATGTGCTGATGAGGAAAAACATTCACAATTATGACAATGACAATTATATTTTATTTGTGCATGTCTTACATTTACATCTAGTTGCAAGAACGTTGTCATTTAAAAATTAAAAAAAAAAATGAACAATAATCAATAGGAATTAATAGTGATAGTAAATAAATATGAGAGATTGAAATAAATGTCCCTCCATTAGCACATGGTTCTTGTATGTCACAATAATGTGCTGATAGAAAACATTCTTAATTAAAGGTTAACTTATTATTTCGATGAGATGATATTATATATATTTACAGTGAGGACACTCGAACCATGGACACTTGACATTTTTATATTTTTTATTTTATGAACTTTCTACTGCTTCAAATCTTCTGGAAATGAAGCAATGAACTCAAATAATCTTATAGTTCAAAATAAATCATATTTCCAATCGATTCACACAAGGGATAAAGGAGAAAAAAGTATCAAAAAACCTCAAAGTGTTCACGGTTTGAGTGTCCTCACTGTAATATATATAATATTTTTCTTAACAATTATTTGAATATAACTTCATTTTCACTTACTTTCGCAGTATCGACCAGTATATGGATAAGGACATGAACAGTGAAAATAGGGATACTTAGGATAACATGTTCCACCATTTTCACAACGGCACCAACCATCTGACACGAAATGTGAAAAATATGTATAGAATAAATTTTATTAAACACTGAAACAGTTTCTGGGCTCTAAAACAAAGTTAAGCATTATTTTTTGAAAACGGTGATAAGGCCAGCTTACCAAGTCATTTTGAAAATTTAAAATCAATATATTTCCCCACTCCCTTAACGTAGGGTAAAACCAATGCTTACACTTTGTTCCAATTCATGTCAGCTATATTTTCGCTTATTTAATTTTGTGTGAAACCGACCAAATGCACACTTGTTTTTTATTTCTTTTTATGAAATATGACGTCACGTCATAAATTACGCAAGAGTGATGACGTCATCAAACATATCAGAAAACGATTCATTTCACAAATTCATTTTATCATTAGTTTAAAACTTTCGAAAACCTCTTAGAGATTTTTAAATCCTTTCCCTAATAACCGTGTGTGGTAAATAGGTAAGACCCCTCTTAATAAATTTCTACTTACGGCCGGGAATCGTTGTTGTTGGTGATGTTGTAGTTGTTGTTATTGCTGTTGTTAATGGTGTGAAAAATGTAGTAGTAAGCTCTGAAACTAAATTAGATTTACATCATCACAACAGCTTGTAATATCTTGACTTTTTGTGTCAAGGAAGTGTTTGGGGCTAGGGACCAAGGACAACATGGATGCTGTAGTTTTTGATATTTAATACTTCAATGTTAAGTCTTATAAAATCCTATTTGAAATGATTTCTTCATGCCCGAGACCCGAGACCCTGGAAGTAAGAGGGGATGAAATAGAAGACAACTTAGGGCAAAGGAACGCAAGATCAAATCCCGGGTGAAGAATTTTCTAAAGAGAAAAGTTTATTAAATTCATACTTACTTGTTGAAAGACATGATTTAGAAGCTAAAAGAACAATAGGGTTGATCTAAGTAAAAGACGTCAATTACTCACAATTTATATGCTACAATTATTGATAATTTTTATCCGTCACTTTTGGCCGTGAAAAAAATATGTTGCTTGGCTACTATCATGCATGTAGTTAAGTTTAACCAAGTTGCAAGACATTTCCAATTTTCAGCGATTGTCATCCAAGTGTCGCTGACGCTAGACGAGGGTGACAGTGAAATCTTTATATTTCAAAATTAACTAATATAGTAAAACCAGGAATAGACATGTTCAGCTTGGGCGTAACGTTTTCCCATTTCAGACCGCGATCATCATCATCACCATCATCATCATCACCATCATCATCACCATCATCATCATCATCATCATCATCACCATCATCATCATCATCACCATCATCATCATCACCATCATCATCATCATCATCACCATCATCATCATCACCATCATCATCATCATCATCATCACCATCATCATCATCACCATCATCATCATCACCATCACCATCATCATCATCATCATCATCATCATCACCATCATCATCATCATCATCACCATCATCATCATCACCATCATCATCACCACCATCATCATCATCATCATCATCACCATCATCATCATCACCATCATCATCATCACCATCATCATCATCACCATCATCATCACCATCATCATCATCACCATCATCATCATCACCATCATCATCATCACCATCATCATCATCACCATCATCATCATCACCATCATCATCATCACCATCATCACCATCATCATCATCACCATCATCATCACCACCATCACCATCACCATCACCACCATCACCATCACCATCACCATCACCATCACCACCACCATCACCATCACCATCACCATCACCATCACCATCACCATCACCATCACCACCATCATCACCACCATCATCACCACCATCATCATCATCACTATCATCATCGTCATCATCACTATTACATCTTCACCACAACTATCATCATCATCATCTTCATCATCATCATCATCATGATAGTAGTATTAGTTTACCTATGAACGTTGAGGGTGAAGATACTGATGTAGTCATAGCTGTGTGAATAATGAGAATAATAAAATTGCAATAAGTTTATAAAGAAGTACAACATTTTCACGTGAAATTGTCACGTGGCTTTATGCTTACCTAGGTCGCATTGTAGTCCAGTGAAAGGCATTGGACAGATACATTTGAATGCATTAGGCATCTTAACACAGGTCCCTCCATTATGGCAAGGTTCTTGTATATCACAATAATGTGCTGATGAGGAAAAACATTCACAATTATGACAATGACAATTATATTTTATTTGTGCATGTCTTACATTTACACCTAGTTGCAAGAACGTTGTCATTTAAAAATAAAAAATGAACAATAACAAAAATTGTTGTTTGAAAGAAGGTTTCTTGAGTTTTCTTAATTAAAGGTTAACTTATGATTTTGGTTAATGGAATTTGGTTTTCCTACCATCTATTTTTTTTCCATTTCGTACTTGTTTTTCACTTTTTTCTTTATTCTTCTTAATTTTATCGTGCCTTAATTTAACCAGTCCTTACATATTTGCTATTCCATTTGGTTTCTAGCTATCGACCCCTTGCAGCACGTTGGAATGCAGCTTACTTTGGAGGACAAAACAATAGGTCCCAATTCTCAGAAGATTGAAATTCTTTTGTTTTCTCCTCCAAATTCAGATGTTTTGGGGTCTATATGAAAATACTTCTATGGTTAAAAGATGCATCTCAAACTAAAAGGTTGGAGGGGGAGGTATAGTACGTCTATTTATGTAAGCGACTACCTTTTTAATCATTGTGTTTCTACTTACTTTCACAAAATTCGCCAGTATATGGGTATGGACAGTTACAGCCAGGAGTAGGAAAGTACCTGTAACAAGTTCCACCATTTTGACAAGGACAAGGAAACTCTGAGATAAAATGCAAAAATAAGCATCAAAATATTACCAAGAACCGCTTTTATATGTGACCAGAGTTGCTTGTTGTTTCTTCCGGAATCCTCATAATTCGAGGGTATTTATCCAGGTTCTCCTTCCTTCGTAAAAATCAATTTCTAAATTTTTGTTCCATGTGACATCGAAAAACACTCGAGTCATCGATAATGACGGGTACCTTTGTGATCGCAGTGTCGACCAAGGTAATTTAGAGGACAAACACAGTGACCATTCATGCAATACCCTCAATTGTAAGCAGGCAAGCAGGCAAGCAGGCAAGCAGGCAAGCAGGCAAGCAGGCAAGCAGGCAAGCAGGCAAGCAGGCAAGCAGGCAAGCAGGCAAGCAGGCAAGCAGGCAAGCAGGCAAGCAGGCAAGCAGGCAAGCAGGCAAGCAGGCAAGCAGGCAAGCAGGCAAAGCAACGACACATTTACGTAAGGTTTCTAAAGGTCATTCCTTATTTCTTACTCGAAGAAGTGGATACAACCGTTAATGTGCTACTTGGATCAATCAGCCCTGAAACAAAATTAGAATGATATAAAGATGTTTGTACCCAAACTAGACCAGAATGCACCTTGTTCCCTATCCCAGGTCTAGCTTTGATCAACACCATATAAGACATGATGAATAAAAGATGTTTGTACCCAAGCTAGACCAGAATGCACCTTGTTCCCTATCCCAGGTCTAGCTTTGATCAACACCATATAAGACATGATGAACCAAAGATGTTTGTACCCAAGCTAGACCAGAATGCACCTTGTTCCCTATCCCAGGTGTAGCTTTGATCAACATCATGTAAGGCATGATGAACAGAAGATGTTTGCACTCAAGCTAGACCATCTCAGACAAGGTCTATTATGCTGATGTCGTATGTGAGTAGAGTTGTTTGTTGGTTCTCTCCTGTGCTTCGAGGGTTTTTCTCCGGGTTCTCCGGTTTTCCTACCTCTGCAAAAATCAACTTCTAAATTCCAATTCGATCATGGAACGAGGGCAACAGGCTTGTTAGCCACTGGCTATTAAGTGCTACCCTCGTAAAAACAAGGACTGTTTCTTTTCGGTTTTTTGTTTTGTTTTTGTGTCGTAATGTTTGTGTATTATCTTACTTGTTTCGCAGTGTATTCCAGTAAAACCATCAGGACATGTACATTCGTAATGATCGCCTTTGTCACAGCATCTCCCTCCATTTTGGCATGGATGGCTTGAACAGTCATTAACACCTAACATATAGAATGCATGAATTTCATCATTTTTTTTTCAAGTCATTTACACGCTAAAATCGTGAAAACATTTTACATTTTCCCACGGCTGTTTGACATGAATTTCCCGCGAAAATCATGGGGAAAAATCACAATATTTCCCACGCGGATTTCTGATGTCATTTTCCCTCCAAAATCTCTCAAAGTAACAAGAAGATTGGTTTATATATAGACCCCTTGCAGCACGTCGGTCGGAATGCAGCTCAATTTAGAGGACAAAACAATAGGTTTTCTATTCTCAGGAGATTGAAATTCATTTGTTTTGTTCTCCAAATTGAGCTGCTTTGAAGTCACGTGAATGGGGTTAATATGATGTTTTAATCAGATTAAATAATGTTATTAGTTACTCACGTTGTTCGCATTGTATCCCGTTGAATGTTTTAGGACAGACGCAGTACCACATCCCGTCACTCGACTCCGCGCATGAACCACCGTTAAGGCATGTGTTGCTATGGCAGCCAGGTTTCTCTGAAGACAAAGAAAGGGAGGTATTAATGGATATTTTTGTTTATTGATTTGATTATTGGTTAGTTTTTTTGGTATTGAAATATCGATCCACTCATTCATCTTTCAATTCATCTATCCATCCATTCATCCATTCATTCATCCATCCTTCTATCCATTCATCCATTCATCCATTCATCCATTCATCCATCCATCCATCCATCCATTCATCCATCCATCCATCCATCCATCCATCCATCCATCCATCCATCCATCCATTCATCCATTCATCCATTCATCCATTCATCCTTCTATCCATTCATCCATTCATTCATCCATCCTTCTATCCATTCATCCATTCATCCATTCATCCATTCATCCATTCATCCATTCATCCATCCATTCATCCATCCATCCATCCATCCATCCATTCATCCATTCATCCATCCATCCATCCATCCATCCATCCATTCATCCATCCATCCATCCATCCATCCATCCATCCATCCATCCATCCATCCATCCATCCATCCATCCATCCATCCATCCATCCATCCATCCATCCATCCATCCATCCATCCATCCATCCATCCATCCATCCATCCATCCATCCATCCATCCATCCATCCATCCATCCATCCATCCATCCATCCATCCATCCATCCATCCATCCATCCATCCATCCATCCATCCATCCATCCATCCATCCATCCATCCATCCATCCATCCATCCATCCATCCATCCATCCATCCACATATTTTCTTTTGAACTTACTGTTTTCGCAGTGTCTTCCCGTCAGGCCCACACGACAAGTACAACTGTAGCCATTCACTTGATCCACACATGTTGCTCCATTCTGACAGGGCTCAGACAAGCACTCATCAATATCTTAAAATATTCATTAATAATAACAGCATGAACAAACCAAGGGCCGTTCAAAGGTCAATAATAACCGTGAAAAAATACACCAGGTAAATTAGATTATTTTCCATTTCAAATCGACATGCGCTGCAGACGGTGCAATACGGAGAACAACACATCAAACAAACTCAACTCACATGTTGATATTTATGGAGGCTAGGGAGGAAAACCAGAGAACCTGGAGAAAAACCCTCGTGGCAAGGAAGAGAACAACACATCAAACAAACTCAACTCACATGTTGATATTTATGGAGGCTAGGGAGGAAAACAAGAGAACCCGGAGAAAAACCTCTCGTGGCAAGGAAGAGAACAACACATCAAACAAACTCAACTCACATGTTGATATTTATGGAGGCTAGGGAGGAAAACCAGAGAACCTGGAGAAAAACCCTCGTGGCAAGGGAGAGAACAACACATCAAACAAACTCAACTCACATGTTGATATTTATGGAGGCTAGGGAGGAAAACCAGAGAACCTGGAGAAAAACCCTCATGGCAAGGGAGAGAACAACACATCAAACAAACTCAACTCACATGTTGATATTTATGGAGGCTAGGGAGGAAAACCAGAGAACCTGGAGAAAAACCCTCATGGCAAGGGAGAGAACAACACATCAAACAAACTTAACTCACATGTTGATTTTTATGGAGGGAGGAAAACAAGAGAACCTGGAGAAAAACCCTCGTGGCAAGGGAGAGAACAACACATCAAACAAACTCAACTCACATAAGTGGCTCAGATCGATATGCCTAGTGTATGGCAGGTGGTGCAAGGGATTAGCTGTATATATGGTCTGTGGTTCTAGTCTCTCCTTTTCAGCCTAGAACATTATTTCGCGCAATATCGAAATAACGACGGACCGACCCATCTGGTCTGAAACGCCAGTCAATAGTGAGTTTATTACAAACCTGTCTCACAGTAGCTCCCTGTAAATCCTGGTTTACAGTCACAGGTATATCCGCTCTGACTTTCACAACAGCTTCCGCCATTTTGACATGGTTGACTTGAACAATCATGAATCACTATCGGAAATGAAGTACAAATGGAATAACATGAAATGAATGCTTTTGAAGGTATAAGCAGCTTTATATAAGCAGACAAGCACAACACTGCACAGCACAGAACATCACAGCGCAGCACGCCACGCCACGCCTCGCCACGCCACAACAATGTATACTGATTCTACCAACCATTTTCGCATTGCAGACCAGTTCTTCCAGGTGGACAGATGCAGTACCAGAGAGAATGATTTTTTGATCCGACTGCGCATGTGCCTCCTGCTAAGCATGGATTGGACGAGCAGGCGTTTATGACTGAGAAATAAATTAAAAATAATTTCAGATAATTTCAAGCAATAGAATACTCTCTGGTTGATAGCACATGACGGGCAGTGTTTGCCTGTCATTATAGTAATAGTATAGTTATATAGCTGGTAATGGGGTTCATTCAAGTGATTATCACGTGACTAACCTGTGCCACAATGCATCCCGGTGTACGGATGAAGGCAGCGACAGTGGTAGCCAACAGAAGATGGCACGCAAACTCCACCGTTCCTGCACGGGTTTATGGTGCAAGCGGGTGGCCATGTCCCTGTAGAATATATAACGAACATGAAAAAGTTTCTGTATTGTGAAATATAGAACTTTATTATATAGACACTAGTGTTTTACTGGGAAATACTCGTATTTTTCATACTAATTACACCCGGGACCTCAGTGACATATTTTTTCGATGACGTCACTTCCAATATGTTAATGACTGTGACGTCATCGCAGACTTTGAGTATATTTGTTTTACTCGAAATAATTAACACTGGCCATTATGAGACACCAAATTTACAGTAAACATTGTGGAAACCACGAGCATAATGAGGATGCTTTTTAAATACTTTTTCTGTGAACCTGTTAAAGTTTGTATATTTAATGAAGTCTGCGATGATGTCACAGTCATTAACATATTGGAAGTATAAACCTTCATAACTTAAAGACGCCACACTCAAATCAATAATAATAATAATAATAATAATAATAATAATAATAATAATAATAATAGAGTACAAACAATATATCCGTGAAATACAAATTACTAAATAGCACAAAATAGTGCTAATTAAACAATAGAAAACAATAGAATTTTCACAAAATTGTACTATTTAGTATAACTAATGTTTCACGGATATATTATTTGCACTCTAATAATAATAATAATAATAATAATAATAATAATAATAATAATAATGATAATCAGGGTTTAGATACACTTTAATATAATGAAGATAACAAAAATTGAAACTAAGCACTAGCGTAGAGAGGGGGGGGGGGGGGACGGGGGCCACATGCCCCCCCAAATTTTTGGTAAATAGGAAATTGTTTTTTTTTTTCCCTTTCTTACTATTTTGGCCTCTACCCTGAGCAACAGACAGTTCGTTTCTTTTTACACCACAGAAAATTAAAAAAAGTTTGAATTTCAATATCACTTTATTGATATATAGAAAATTAAAATTCAACTATAATCTAGAATCATGTGATTTTTTTTACAAACCTTTGGCCAGACAGAAAATCCCCAGCAGAGACAAAGCAAACAACAGCAACGTGGATCTCATTTTTCGCCTTAAAAAAAGACACAAAAAAAAAAGATTAATTTTTGAATCTCTGAATCTGCTTAAAATATCAGCATTCCTTTATCAAATTTTCTACAAGTTTTACAGGCAAACAATTGATTATAGATTAATGATGCAAATTTTGTTTATTTAAGGTAATGATTTTTTGGGGAAAAAATCCAAATTTTCCAGTCGGAAATAGATAAAAAAATTTTTGTAAAACAATTATAATGAAAGTACGAAAATATACTTGAATGAGTTATTTGCGAAATATTATGTACGATAGAATTGAAAAATTGTGCAAATAAAACCCAAGAATAGAACGAACAAAAAAACGAACGAACGAAAGGGCGAGACATTAATTAAATAGCTAATTTGATTAAAAGATATATTTAGTGTACGCTCAGATAAGATGGGATAGATTTATCCCGATAAAACAAAAATTATATCCCAGAAATAATATCATAAATATATTGCTGTTTCCCCCATTTTTTACCTGAAATTAATGCTATCTGAAGTCCTTTCGCAACAGGAGCAAAACCGAACTGTTATTTTCAGACGTAGTTTAATCTTTAAATATATATAGAATGATACAATGAATATATTTTTTGTATAAGATTAACGTTTCCACCCAACGAAAACATATCTTTTAGGAATTATTTAAAAAAACAAAAATCCATTGAAATTACTTTCAAATTTGTCTAATCGTACAGACAGAGCGTCAATGGGACCAATTAGATTAATTGTTTAATTTGAAAGAATATACGCTTATGTGCTGAAATCACGAAATGTTAAACTTCAACAAACAAATTTCTAAAAAACGTGTTCATTTCTATGACTCACGTGATCACGATACGTCACACTGAATGACGTCATCACTATTTGTTGCTTTGCTAAGCTTCTGGTATCTTGAAAGTTCACCTTGGAATTAAAAAAAGATATTAAACGAGCGAGGGAGAGAAAGATTGAAATATATATCTCGAAAGCTCTTTAGGTGCGGTAACACGAGCAACAAAATCGTGAAACTTGTGGTGAAGCATTGTTGTGTTGCAAGTTGCAGAGTAAATGTTGCTCGTGTTACCATCCCCGCGTAACAAATTTACATAGTTGCAGAGAACGAGCTTCTCCTTGTGAAATAAAGTCGCGCAACAAACGTTTCTGGTTATACAGGGTGGTAATACGAGAAACATTCGCTCTGCAACTTGTTGCGCGACAAGTTGCACGATTTTTTTGCTCGTACGCGTATTTCCGCGCCTTTAGATAAATACTACTTCAATTATATATTTTAGTACTTGATTTCAAAGACAATAATTAGCAATTATTCGCCGAAGGCGAAATGATTATCGATGAATATTTACCGAGCGCGAGTCTTAGTATAAATAAAAAGGTGATTATTTCAAAAAAGAAAGAAGGAAACAACATTGAAAGTGAAAATATTTTATTTTTTAAAAGCGCGACAGCCATTTTGTCCGAAAAGGTGATTATCGGCTGATAATCCGAGATAGAAAACCAATCAGAGCGCGCGATTTTGTATAATCACCTTTGTATTTACACTAATGATGGATATTGAGAATGAGACGAATTAGCTGAAGTGGGGAAAATATTGAAAAAGCTATAACGTGGGAGACGTTAATGATATTATTATTTATCTAGAAATTCACTTGGAATAAATATTTAGAACTTTGTAAAAGACGTCGTTATTTTTAGAATGGTTGAAATGATTATGGAGATAATAGAAAATCAATACATACTTGTTTGATAGCATCATCCTTCCCTCCCTCCCTCCAATAAATCAATATATATATATATATATATGTTACCATTCATCTATTCACTTCAGGCAGAATAAAACTGCGATTCTCAATATTCTGCGAACCCAGACATTTCAACGTCTTGTTGTGAAATTGGTTTTTCGCTGCCGTCAATCAAAACTAATCAGTCGGTACCTTTTATATTTTTGACTGGCGGCAGTAAAAAACAAAATTTCAATGGCCAACTCTCAAGTACCCGGTACTGGATGAATTTTTAGCTGTTCTTTAAATTATACGTTAGACTTTACGTTCACATGGAACTGTGCTATCGGGACAAGAATTCAAACGCCTAGCCGTGCAAATCAAAGAGAAGGTTCCGTGTAAATGGTATGAACTGGTCAAATTTTTGAATAGTTAAAAACTCGTCCGGTACCTTGTAAGGTCAGCCTTAGCATATTTGAGGGACTAAAACAGTAGATAAACTAACTACGAAAATAATTTCACCTGGGAGAGCCTTCGCCTTGTAAAATCTGGATAATTCTCAGCTCATTCAATCTTAACGGCAAGACTTTGCACTGGGTTGGCTTCTTGTCAAGCATACGGTTCACCAACGAGAGCTCTTCATTCATGTATCATTATCGGATCGCTAGATCACCCAACGATACCTAAACTACGATAGTTTTGCTAATATTCTTTGATAGTTTTGACTGCGTTCTCTAATCAAGGCCATAAATATTCTTTTGATATACGTTTGATCGAGTAGGTTCAGTTTAAGATTTGCATATTTAGCTGCACGCTGGCATTTCAAATTGCATGCTTTTCGAAAAACGTGCGAATATCGTTATGATGTATAGACCCCTTTGAGCACGTCGGAATGCAGCTCAATGTGGAGGACAAAACAATAGATTAATATACAAATGCTTGGAAATTCGTCAATTTTCAAATTAAGTTTTTCTTGGCCAATATATATATATTTTGAGTTATTAAAATAAAGGTGCTCTTTCTAGTGCTGGACGGTTTTGACTTTTGAACTCCTTTTAATTTTCGGCAATTCATCTATCCCTCCGTCCTTCCCTCTTCGATCCATCCATCCATCCTTCCTTCCTTCCTTTCTCCCTTCTTTCCTTGCTTATTTAAAGAATACGGTGAAACTTAAATTCAATGCTCATATTTATTCATCTTTTTGTCCTTTTTCACCATTTTATACCCGTTTGTTTCCTATCCCGTCCATTTTCCCTTTTTCAGACTTCTCCTGAATTCACTTAAGCAACCACCAACTTGAACGGGTATTTGGGTAAAAAGCTGCTGTGTTCGTTGAGTACAGACTCATTTACTCAGGGATAGCCTCATTTCAGTGTCAAAATATTCACAAATACCAACGGTAAAGTAAAGAATGCCGTGACAACTTCAACAATACAAACACTTTGAAATTCCACGGACCTTCACTGGAACACGTGAATATTCTACACAAAATTGAGGCTGACCCTGAGCAACAGAAAACTTAAAACTGATGCTAAATAATCAATGCTTGCACAAATGAATTTTCAATTACTGTTAAAGGAATAACTTGTACGTTCTAGTGAAGACTAAAGTGAGTTCAGAATAGGTCAAAAATTGATGCCCCATTTTAAATTCCGTTTTCGTCGTAGCGGCTCGTTGTTAACGTGCTAACCACTTAACATGATTCATTTTTGGCCAATGAACTCCAAGGATTTTTCACCGCTTTTTTCATCATTTGTTTCCTCTTCCAATAGCGTATCAAAGGAACTCTCTTCCACATGCTCCTCTCTGACATTATCCGGGACATTCCCGTCAAGTCGTTTCCCGCCACGGCTTTCTTGATCTGGGCATGCGTACTTAAAACAAGATTGCTTTCGTCATTGGCAACCACATCCATGAGAACGGCTTTGATTACTGGGTGAAGAGACTTCCATTTTTCATCAGGCAACGGTTCGTCGCTGAAGATATTCTTGGCTTTGAGCTTGTTTTGTTCGCAGAGCTGTTTCGCTTCATTAGCGTCCTCGTCCATCTGTAAATATTTTATCAACCTTCTTAAATTCTACTTATGAACTAATGCCTCAACCTACGCCAGGTTAATTTGAAAACGGCGCTACAAAAGTTTTCCGTCCACACTGAGAAAATAGATAAAATTTTCTGGGTCCACACTACAACAATCAGCGGGCCGCAAAGACGCTTGCACTGCGCACATTTTGGATTTATGTTGAAGGAAGGCTCCATCAGTGTTTGAGCATCATTTGCAGCAGATAATGAGATTCAAATACTTTTATCAGTTGTTCGAAAGTCAGGAATACAAACCTTTACATCTCTGGCTTCTCTTTGTTTTTCTTGGTCTTGTTCAGGCGCACTTCGCACTGTTACATCTATAAAGATCAACAGTTTAGGCAGCATAAAAAAAAAACTTTATTAGACACTCCCAAGGAGTTTTTCAGATCTAATTTACAACAAACAATATATTATTAATGGTAATTGAACTGAGTGGAGTGCAATTTGGTCTGAAATCAAACGAGTGATTACAAAATTGTACGACCGCGTAGCGGGATGTGGTA